>NW_010579923.1:24303-50366 GCF_000705375.1 Tinamus guttatus
CTCCAACTAGACTCTGCACCACTGATCACCACTCTCTGGGCCCTGCCATCCAGTCAGTTCCTAATCCATCTCACTGTCCACTCATCTATCCCACAGTTCCGGAGCTTGCCCGGGAGGATGTTGTGAGGGACGGTGTCAAAAGCCTTGGTGAAGTCGAGATAGACGACATCCACCTCTCTCCCCTCGTCTATCCAGCCGGTCATTTCATCATAGAAGGCTATCAGGTTAGTCAGGCAAGATTTTCCCTTGGTGAATCCATGCTGACTACTCTTGAGCACCTTCTTGTCCTCCATGTGCCTGGAGACAACGGCCAGGATGAGCCGTTCCACCACTTTTCCGGGGACGAAGGTGAGGCTCACTGGCCTGTAGACTAGCATGATATTGGCCTTCTTCCAGCTCCGGCACCTCCCCCGTTCTCCAGGATCTTTCAAATATGATGGAGAGCGGCTTAGCTATGACCTCTGCCAGCTCCCGCAGCACTCTGGGGTGCATCCCATCAGGGCCCATGGATTTGTGGGTATCGAGGTTCCTTAGGTGCTCTCTGACCCAATCTTCCTCTACCCAGGGCAAGTCTTCCTCTCCACCAGCTTCTTCTCTTGTCCCTAGGGCCTGGGGCTCTAAAGGGCTGCCCTTGGTAAACACCGAAGCAAAGAAGGCATTGAGCAACTCTGCTTTTTCTGTGTTATTTGTAACCAGGGTGCCCACCCTGTTCATCAGCGGACCCACGTTATCCCTGATCTTCCCTTTGCTATTTCTCCTTTCTTCCCTCCAACATTAGACTGTATAAAGCAAGATGAATCACTGATAAAGTGATATTTCAGGAAAGAATACGAGAAGCAAACTCAAACCAATTTGTTGGATAAAGAGAACAGATTCTCGTTCCTGGCAGGACCGGTATGGAACCAGTTTCTTTCTAACAGGTAATCTAATAAGTAATGTCACAAAATAGTTAGTAGCTGATCAGAAAATGACTTCAGAATAGGAAACACATTGCCAAGTGTTGCAGGAAATAGGGACAGACTATCATTTTTAAGTCCATTTCAGTAATCTGGAAGGAACTTCTTAATTAGCTGATGATGGGTCTTTCATATACACTCATATATACACACTACAGTGAAAACAAAGACAGCTGCTGGAGCACATCTGTACCATTCTGTGGGCCAAGGCAGGATTATTTACTAAACATGAAAGAGAAAAATTATGCATGGATTTGAGGAAATGGTTGTATGTTCATAACTTAATGTGCTTTCGTATGCTTAGAATACAGAAGCTATTTATTAAACACTAGGTATATTATATCACACATACGCACACAAATGCAAATATAAATTCTAACAAAATTGCCTTTGTTTTTAAAGGAATTATTTTCTTATTCATGGTTTGTTTTAGTTCGCTTGTTTGTAAAATATTTTGTCAGGATCTGATGAAATGTAGCAAGGGAAGCTATGCATTTCCATGTATATAGAACAGGAAAATAGTGTGACTGTGGCCAGACAATACCTTCCATTCTTAGCAGTTTATTTTTCTCACTGTTATTAATCCCTTTGCAACTACAATAGGCATTGTGGTGTGAAAACAATTTGGCGCCAGTAGTGCATTTTAATGTCAGAAGCAAAGCTGATAGTTTGCTTCTATTACAAAAGAACTCTGCAGCTGTCAGGCAGTATGGCTAAAGATTTCTCTGACCTGAAAATGCTTGGATAGAATAAGCTTTTCTGAAGAATATTGGAAAAAGAGGGAATATCCATGGTGGAAGGGGGCTGCTTAATCACAGAGCATGTCTCTGATCTTTAGACATATTGAAAGTGCCATTGCCAACATAAATTAAAGCTTCCTGTAGGCTGCTCTAAGCTCTGCTGGAATGGAAGGAGTGTGTTTATAGCCTCAAGTTGGTTTGGCTCTTCCTTCCCACTGTGCTTTTCTCATCTGCCAAACCTGCAAGAATCACAATTATAGAAAGCAAATGTATTTCCAGAGATCTGATGCAAGATAATCAGTGTTTCTACCACTGCAATAAAATTTGTTCACAAAAATTCACTAACAAATGATAATGTTTTAAATCACGTTTTAATATTTTAAAGACCAGTGTAAGATTTTTTTAAAAATATTTGTTCAAGTGCGGGTATCCTGATTGCAAGGACACAATGACTCTTCATGTGCCCAGGCAGTTGCTTGCTGGTAAATGCAGACAAAATCAAATGGCTTGTTCTCACACACAGAGTAACATAGCTTCATTTAAAACATGTATATATTTATAAAGAGTGATTCCTACATAGACTAATATGCTTATGCAGATGTATATATCTCATTATCTCATGCTTGCCGCCTTTTATCTAAAAATATAATCTTAAAAGGAATTAGATTTTGAAAGGCTTTGAATATATTGAGCTATTTTTCTTCCTCTTTGAGAGTAGTCAGTCACAGCTCTTGCTTAAAGTAAAGCTGAAAAATGTCTCTGAGGAGGATTTCAAACTCTCTTTCCAAACACCAGTGAGCCAAGTATGGTATTATCTGAATTTAATTCAAATCATATGAACCTTCCTAGTTTTTGCCATACTACAGATTTTTTCCTCTTTGGTCTGGCAATACATTCATCAAGTTATGGGCAGACCCCACTCACATAAAGGAGTCATTTTGTGAACTTTATAGCTTACAAGGTTTTCCAGGTTCAGCACACATCTATGTTTCTTTCTTTTTTTTTTTTTTTTAAAAAAAAGATGCACTAAACAGTACTATAACTATATGATAAGAGAATATCACTATGCAATTAATTTTGTGAGATTCATAAATGAAAAAAAAAAGAGAACAGAAGTTTGAAGACTTATGTCTAAATTGCTGCATCTAGAGAATTCAATCCACGTAGCATCTCCTCTACCCCATGCCCTGGTCAGGCCATGCGCTGGGTGGAGTGGACAAGCACAGGTTGTTCCCCACAGCTCCGAGTCCTCATTCTGGCTTGGATAGGACAAGTCTCCTCAACTCTCCAAGGTTTTGAATGTTTTTAAAGAGAATAGAAGCAGCAAGTGCTCACCTGCTTCACTGAAGTGTTGTCAGGGTGAATCTATGTGTTCTCTGGGCCTGGGACATGTAAAATGCTATTTAAAAATGTTTAAAAAAAAAAAAGGGATTACTTCCCAACCTTACAGCCAGCATTTTCACTATTTGGAGGAAAGAGGATGGGGGATAATTACAGACTGAACTTTTAAAATGAGGTATTTGAGAATGGCATAGTCAGCAAAACAGCAGCCACATCCTGGGTCTCCAAAGACTTCTGTGTTTATGGGTACTCTATGGTTAGAGGCTCTGGATCTTCTCCAGACTTGTTCCCTCCACTTCTACAACTCTGTAGAATATTTTCAATTAGTATTCCTTGCATGGAAAATGTTTTAAAAATGCTTTTTGGCATTCTATATATCCACAATCTACTCTCTGGATTTTCCTATTTTTCCTCTCTGCACATTTGTGCCTGTGTCCCCTGGGCTTTCAGGCCTTTGGCATCCTCAGTCCATGTTCTTCTGGCACTTTGTTCTGCCCACTGCCCTGCTTAGTGGTCCTGTGAGCCTTATTACTTTTGATTGTTGTCATATGTATTGGTCTGGATTCATACCCTCTCGTTAATTCCCAGTTTAACATGTTTATACTGCTGTTCCAGAGAAGCCAGGGTTATACAGTTTCTAGGAAACAGCTATTATTTATCCCTTTGGATACTGCCTATATTGCCATATTTCAGAATAATTTTCATCTGTGTTATATTTCATTGAATGGATGCTTTAATAAAAATAATTTTTGAATGCATCATAGCAACATGGCAATCTGTGTTTAGCTTGTGTATACTCTAGACTTACAAAACAGACAGAAAATACAATATATTGACATTAAGTGAGGGCAAGCAAATGCCTTCTCTGACTGACAAAAAAAAAAAAACCCAAAAAACCCACAAACCAAAACAAAACCTAAATAAGGCCTAAGTGAAATCTTTGGACATAAGTTCCAACAATAACTTCAGAGAAGCTCAGGTCAGTTCTGGCTGTTTGAACCTCTTTGCAACAAGCTCTCTTCCAGCCTGATCTGTCTAACTTTCTGGTTTGAGGCTTTGAAAGACATATTGGGAATTTAGACACACGAATACCATTAAAATGAATTGTTTTTAAGCATCTATTGGCCTTACAGCTTCATCTTGATGTTGCTTAATGATCTCTTCTTGTCATATAACAATGACCTAGACATATACCTATAGTCTGGCCTTTTTGTAGTAGAAGAATAGTGATATTTTTAAAAAATCATGTTTGCCACAAGATTTAGATTAAACTTCTCTCAAAAAGTGACCTAAATACCACTAAGCCTGACATGACCAGAAGGTTGTTTAAAATGTGATCCTTTTTTTGCAGTAGGCCCAAAAACTCATCTGGGACCCAGCAGTACATGATTGTCCAAGATGCTTGTTATTAAATTTAGCACAACCAAAAAGTTGGCTTTATAGGTATTTTATAAACTTCTCAGTGGAAAGCCTAAAAACTGACCTTCGATAATGGCTAAATTCCTATTTAAAGAGAGGCAGAAGTTTAGTAATATGAGCAATTATCTGAGAGCTGGCAGTACTTCTTTTCATCTTTCATGTAAGCGTAGTTGGAAAGAAGAGCAAGTTCAACACCATTTTATACAACAAACCTTCTTATTTCATTGAAGTCAAGGGATATAAAGAGGGGATCTTAGGGGCCAAGTTGAGTCTGCCTGCTCCAGGGATACAGCAAACTTTTATAAACAAAGACTATTCCACATCCTTCGATACATGTACGTCCTTCACCTGCCTGCCCTGTGCCAGAGAATTTGTCCTGGTGCTAAGTTTGGAAAGGTGTAACCAAACCTCCACCACCAGCTCTCAGCTATTGCTGCTGATTGCCACACATGATGCTAACCAGGGCTCTCACTGAAGGCCAATGATAAGAGCATCTAAAAATCTGAATCTTAGTGCTCTGACTTATGTGTTATGTGTTATTTTGTGCCCATCTGTAGGTCAAATCACAGCTTTAATACTCCCATCTCCCTAAGAGCACTGTCTCTTGGGATCCACTACTCAAATCCCACTGAATTTGGAAACACTGTTAAATGCATCTCAGAGCACTGAGAGTCAATACTCCTTTTCACAGTAACAGATTGGACTGGAGAAGGTTGGACGGGGTGGAGAACGGATTTCCAATTTCCACCCAAAAAAACTCCGATCCATGTGTTAGAGAAACTCTTTAATGTAGCCAAGGTATCTGCTTCACTGCACATATTCTCTCTGCACTTAGCATATTTTGTTAAAAAAGGAAAGCTAAGAAAGTTGCTTTCAGCAAAGAACCACATATTCAGCCAAGGATTTTTCACATGGTGGAGACAGACTTCAATACACAGCAAGAGCAATTGTACCAGAACATTGAGGAGCAATTCCAGCTTATCTCCTGGAAGCAGTTTTGAGGATAAGATCCAATAGATATGATCAAACATTTAATCTTATTACAATCTCCCCATTAATTTGAGTCCTGCATCACTTGATGAAATCTGTGAATAGATATATCATCACATCATTTAAAGCAAGCCTCAGGTCAGAGAGAATCTGAATTTGTTTTGATTTTGTTTCTTACACTTGCAGAATTTGGTAAATGATTGTGAAATAGTATTTTGGCAGAAAACTTGAGATCTTGAGTACATAGTGAACAATGATCGTAATCGTAGGTTATTATTGAGATTTAGCAGGAAACATCTTTCATTTAAGTGAACTGTCAGAGAATCAGACCTGACAGTTCACCAGTGCTGGGCACAAATACTGTAGGCACACATGGTGTACTAGCAGTGTCTCCATTAGGTACTTTCAATGGAATTTCGACTTCATAAATAATTTCTGCTTTATCAGCTTCCTTCATTAATATGATCCCGGTGTGAATTGTAGCTGCACAGGTACAGATGTTAACATAATTGTTTTGCTACCTTTCCTATATTTGTCTTGAGAACACCCATGTGAAATAAAGCAGTGAGAAACCTTTCTCCCATTTTGGCAGTAGAAGTTTGAAGCATAAAGGGATATGTTTAAGAAAGGGGCAGAGAATCTGTCATTACCTGAGCAGAAAGATCCTAAGCTAAGACTGGAATGCACCAGAAAGGCAGAAACCCAGAGCGGGCTCTCCCTGCATGAGAAGCCTCTGGCCGTGAGAGTGGAGAAGAGCAGCAGGAAAGGGGGAAAAACGAATGATGTGGCCACCACACATCTCCTTGTCTGCTTCTTATTCCCTGCAGAGGTGGCCTGGTTGGGGAGAGGGAGATATAACTGCTTTCCTTGTTTGCACGAGTGTAAAAGCATAGAATAATTATGCATTAGTCATATTAATGAGAAATTAATGGCAACTAGGCATCCATTGAAAGCAGCGTTAAACCTATTATTATCTTTAGATGTTTACATTGCTGTTCAAATGTGTCATTCTAACTGGTGATCTTTTAATAGAGAATGTCTGAACATAGAGTTTTACTGTAACGAAGCTTGTTAGAAGCCTTGCAGCAATTAATGTTTCCTCCATCTCAATTTTTGAGTACAAATAACACTTTTCTAGGGGAAAAGCCTGTGCAAAATGCTTGTTGTTGAAAGCCAACGGGCTGAGCTGAGTCAGCCTATTGGCATTGTAGTACATGATGTTTAACTAGAGCCAGCTAAGTTAATGTGCTTTATGTAGTAGACAACAGCAACAACACAAACAGGAAAGGGTTGTTTGCTCACTGCTCATTGGCTCATTTTCTTTTCTCCAGATTCCAGCTTTGGAAATAATATATTAAAACAATCATCATCCTTCGTGGGTTTCTTTTAGCACAGCCTGTACTAGTTATTGACAAGTATAAAGGGCAGAGGGTCAAGCTGATCTGATCTACACCAATAAGCAAGCTAGATATTGAATAACATTCTGGGAGTATTGAGATCAATACTAAGCCCTTGCTTGACTTCTGGCTTTGTCTCTGGACTTGCTTTGTTCAATTTAAAGCAAAATCCTCATTACAAAGTCAGCATAAGAGTGGCAAAGAGTGACTAAAAGAAGTATAGCTGCATGCCTGTGTGTATAATATATAAAATGTGCATATACGTATGGACAGTATGCATCGGTTGCAAACTACACAGTGTTTTAAGGGGAATTGGGAAATGCTAACAAAAACACCCTTTACCTTATCTAAAGGTAGCTGTAACTCTTGCTGAAAACATACCAAAGGCTCTTCTATGTGATTGTGTGCTTGAGCCCATAAGGATATGAGCAGGAAGGTAAATTTGTTTTTTATATGTATGTTGAAAAATAGTTTTTGCCCCTTCTTTATGAGGAGAAACACTATGAAAGAATACACTGAACCTCTGAGCACTATATGCATCTAATAATATTTTATCATTCATCAAACTATAAAATATATACTACCATGTACCTAGTACATATAATCACTGCCATTATATATGTCAGTTATTTAAACAGTTTTTTTCTATATAATTGTGTCACTTGAAGTATGAATGATTTTTGTACCATGCACGCAACATTCTGAGCAATTTTTTTTAATGACCGAAAATTTTACACTTTGTTTTCCTCAGGTTAGTATTTCAGTATAATTGCTTTGAATTGTGGTGCTAGCTCAGGTCTAAGAAAAATGCTAAGAATATCTGACTAGAGAAAGTCCTGTTCTGCTCCTGCAGGTGCAGAATACTGCAGCAATTCTTCCTATGGCTTAGATATATCTCCTGGTAGATTATAGAATAGATATTGTATGCATATTTATTATAATATAGATAGTATTTTTATAGAGAATAATATATATAATAAGTATATTATAAAAAGAACAGTATATATATTAATATCTATTATATATATAATAACATTTCTTCACACACTGTGATAAACTAGTATTTAATTCATCTTCCTTCCTGACTAGGTGCATTAAAATTACTGCAGAGTAGTATGTTCACCATCTGAGTTTAAGACATGTGTTTTGGAGCTTGGATCTGAAATTTCAGTTTGCGTTCCTTATAGCAGAAGTCTGCAGGTCTCCTAGTTCCTTCAAGCTTTTCCTTTCCTGGAAAAACAGCCACATGGCCCCAAGCCAAGGTTTCCTCGCTGAGGGCTGAATGAGCCTTTCAGACACTTTGGGCGGCCTCGCTGTAACACACACGTATTTCCCAATAGCAAGAGGGAAAAAACCATCATGGGGACATGGGGCGGATGGATGAAGCCACAGGCCATTTCTATCCCCCAGCTTCCCACGTTCCTTGGTCATTTCCTATGCAGTTTTGTGGACGCACGACCTGATCATGGATTTTCCTTCCATGTTTTTGACCAAAGATGTTGTCTCTGTTTTTCTGTAACAGATTTTTTTTGTCTTACTATGCCATACTAAAGCTACTTACAATCTTACCCTTCCACAGGCTATTTTTATGCCCTTGCTGTAACAACCTCAAACTTCCTGAAGAAATGTTCTTAAAATCTTATCCCATCTCTTCTTGTCAACCACAGCTCACTTTGTTCTAATATACCAGGCCCCACTTGCAAATTGATCATTTTTAGATATTCCCACAACTCATATCAAGCAGACTTCCTTAAAAATCAAGTATATACTTAAAAGCAGGTCCTTCTTAATGTATTCTGAGTCTTTAGGTCTTATTGAATATCTGTGTAACTGAATCATTATGTTAAATAAATATGTGCACATATTCAAAATCATGTGGGTTGACTGGTTTCTAATTACATTTTCCGTTGTTGAATGGGCTTGTATTTGCAACAAACAAATAGCATCTTGATTTGTAAATACATAAATAATTTAATGCGGTTGTGGAAAGGAGAGGAATTTAACAAAGTATGGCTTTAGTAACATTAACTAAATGTCCATGTGAACAACCTGCAACTGTAAAAAATTCTGGCTCGTGTTTTTTACTACTAGTGCTTACAATATATTTCTGAACAAGCTTTACTGCACCAGCAATTCACCTATACAGTGTATATTTGCTAATGATAGTTTTGGACTTATTTAAGGCCTGGATCTGGAAAACATCATCAGAAGTGGAAGTTTGGAGGAAAAAGGAGATTTGAAAATGGAGCTGAGGCTGAGAGATCTCGATGCGATTACATATCTGAGCCTGTCATGTTGGAGATGCCTTTTCATTTCCATCTCTTCCCCCTCACTACTGGGGCATCCAGGTAGGCGGCTGTTTATGTGACACATGCAGCCAGATGTTACTTTAAAAGATGATGCTATGCTTGCATTTAAATCCTTGTACAGTTTTAACAACTAGAAAGTATTCTGCCAATTAGATACAACTGAAAGCCTTTAGGAAGCACCTTAAATGTCTACCCAGTGAATCTAACAGAAAGTTCTCTTGCTCTCTCATAGGTTTTTATGACTATCAATTACATTTATTATGGAATAATGAACCATGTAAGACCTATATTGACCCAGGATTTATTTTAATGGATAATTAACTTGTCAAGTTCCCCTTTCTCCTTTCTCTGTCCTGATTTTTCTTTATCTTTCCAGAATTATCATTATCCTAGCTCTTAATTTGATTATTAACTTTGGACAAAGATGTATTTCATTTATGAACGTGTACAAATTAATGGTCACATAAATTAAGTTTTGTGTCAAATAATAGAATACTATTAGGCTTTTTAGGATATAACTTTTATTTAAACTCCAAGTGGATTACACACTGAGAGTTAAAACTGTTGAAAATCATAGTCATCCAAAAATTGATACAGGTTATTTAATTTTTTTCTCCTGACTTCAGCAGCAGATTCACAGAATTCATTCTCATAGACAATTATAAAAGTTTTTCTTTCCATGTAGTTCTAGAAATAATATTGTAGAGCAACCACAAAAGTAACTTCCATAAAAAAATCAGCTGTTTTTTTGTTCTTGTAGGCCTCAATAAAAAAGATTCCAACTGCAGTTATGTCTATATAAATCACTGAAGCCAGCAGAGCTATTCCACATTAGTAGTGTAGCTTCTGACAATAAAAAGTGTGCTTCCCATTTTGTCTCTAATTTTTCTAGAAAGCATGACCAAATATTTTGGACTTGGTATTGCTGAATGTTTGGAAAATGTATGTAGTAGGAGTATTGCCAGTATTGTCTGCTCAGACAGCAACCCACAGCATGCATCCAAAGCAGAGAAACATCACTGCATCAGATTGTAGCGAGTTAAACCATACAGGTTTTATCAGATCAGATATGTATAAATAGACAATTCATATTCTCTTTCTGTAAACATTTCCCAGAAAACACTTCTGGGAAAATAACAGCATTGACGTACACAAACTCATGGCTTGCTCATGGCTATAATATTCATAACACATCCTGCGACACAGTGATGACCTAGAATAACGATCCTAGAATTAACATTCATGTGTTAGCCTCCGTTCTAGGTATGTTGTCAGATGGTTTCTTTTTTTTTTTTTTTTCCTCCATTTTCACCAATTCAAAATGTGTTGTTATTACAGTTTTGTTTTTCACACATACAGTAATGCTCATATCAGTTTACATCACACATTATTATCGCTCTTGCTTCCACAATATCAGCCGTGTGCAAGTTAGGAATGCCTAAAAGGATCAAGTTTTGCATTTTTCTGTTACATTCTTGACAGATGCCATAGTATGTACAGTGCCAAGGAATATCCAGGGCTTAACTTTGTGCTTGTCTGATGAGACTTGAAAGAGCAGCCCAAACATGGATGGTTTCAGATTTCACGCAGTGAGTGGTATCTACATGTTGTCCTGCACATTCCAATGTAAGGAAACACCTTGTCTTCTAATTTGCTAGTTTGATTGATTTGAGAATTTACAGATTAAGTTCTGTAGATTTTGCCTCCACATGATTTTGTTGAGCAGAATAATTTTCCATTTGACTGATCAGATCCATAGACCTACAGCATCCTAAATATCTATACTTCCCCACACAAAAATCTGGCTTCGAATCAATCTGAACCCAGTATGGTTCCATAAAGAGGAAACCCTGGTGGGATGTTTCTCTTGAACCAGGATCTCTTGAATTACCCAGAACTTTTATTTTATTTTATTTTATTTTATTTTATTTTATTTTATTTTATTTTATTTCATGCAAGTATGAACACCTTTAATAAATTCTATCTATAAGTTTCACTCTACTCCTGTATTACCTATGGTTGTGAGTCTTATAAACGCAACACTGCTTTAGCAGCTCCATGACCTAAAAATGACCTGCAGTCATGTCATAAGCATTTGTGCTAAGCAGCACCACAAGCCATCCTCTTTTTCCAACCACTTGTAGTCCAGTGGGAAGAAGCAAAGCACTTTGTTTCCCATAATACCCATGCTGGAGGCAAGCAGTCTCAAAAGGGTCCAAGATTTCTGCACTTTCATCTTCAGGCACCACAGAACTACTTGAGAGCAGCATCTTAGTCTAACTCATTTTACTCATTTTAGGGAATTAATGCAAATTCCTGGCATCATTTCAAAGCTTATTCTTTAAGTTAATAAAATGATAATATTAAAAGGAAAATAATAACGTGTTCTCAGTGTTAAAGCTTCATTTTGCACATTAGTGTTTTAGACCTTCTGCCAGATCATCTTTGTTATATATAAAAGCAATCATGGGTCTGAAAATCTCATGCAAATTGTAGAAAATTAAGAATTATAAGACCAGTGAATTCTGGTTTGATGGTATGTTTATTATATGTGTTTTCTTTGAAGAGATTTACTCCCTCTTGGAAAACAACAGAAGAAACAAATAAGGAGATTGTTCCAGCAAGCCTGTGCAGACAGTTTTTGTTTACCAAAGCCATAAGTTTGGGATACAAAGGTGGCAGTCTGGCATACAGAGTTATTTTTCTCACTTTGTGCCCTGGGGAACTTTTCTGTATTTCTCATCCAGGTAGTGATGCATCGTGCGCTGTAGCTATCAGCAGTGTCAGCTTGTGACTGACACCAGTTCCTGAGTGCCTGCAGTGTTGATTCCAGCAATGCTACAACGCTCAAACATCTGCTCGTTGACATAAGGCAGTGTAATGACTTCTAAACGCTTCTTTAAATGTCTAAATCAGATCAGAAAATGCACTGCTTTTCTTTAACTCCTTGATCTTGCTGCCAGTGGTTTGACAGATTAGAAATGCCTCTTTAGAGAACCTTGCCTTTGAGTACCTGAAATAAAAAGGGACATTTGTTGTCGCTTCTCAGTGGCAGACTTTCCAAAGAGGATGTCTCTAATGAGGAAGCATCCAAGGACTCTTCACAACAATCTCAGTCAAAATAGAGAACTATGGAATTATTACTCAACAGTATTTTATTTTCTCACACAAAAGCAGTTCAGACACCAAGGTTTTCTTCAGAGCTACTCATCACGTCTTAAACGCTTGTTCTCATTCTCCACAGGTTCAAAAGTTCTTGAGGACTGCATGAGAGCAATCAAAGATCTTGAGTTTACTGTTTGTCTAGTAATATTCTTGGGTCTAGCAAGTTTTTAAGACCCCACAATTTGCATAACCTTTTTTTTTTAACACCACATAAAAAGAACACAATAAAGTCCAAATAGGAGAGTCAAGTTTTCTAAGACTAAAGGAAAAAGAAACTGTATGATTAAATTGTCAAAATCTTTTTGCAGACTGCATAACTAAAATAGCACTTTAAGTTAAAACTTACTCTTCTGTCTTTCTCCATAGCATTGCCTCCATAGCATTTCACTGTTAAGGTGAAAATTATTCTGGAATTATTTGGACTGTTGTATCAGAAGAAATGTTAATTATTTACAAGATAAAACGCCCCCAATGTCACTTGTAGTCATTAATACAGTGTCATTAATATAATTTCTGGTAATCTGATGGCTTCTTAAATTAAAAAAAAAAACTCTACTTATTGCATTATTGATAATTAAATACTAATCTTAGGAAGAGTATAAAGCTAAAGTACCAGAATGAATCTGATAATTCTAACCTTTTGAGGTAGATGAGTCTAGTGACCTTTACATTTTTTAGGCATTAAATAAGTGGTCCTAGTTTTTTTTCAGTTGCATGCTTGAAGATCATAGCTACTAAAATAATAGAATATATAGATCTCTTTGACAAAGTGGTGCTGCATTATAGATTTCCAGACATATTTGCAAATAATCTCATTTGTGCAATTTATCTTATTTAAATAAGATTTTTCCCTAATAGACGGGACATCTGTTACTATTGTCTAACATACATATTGCTATTCCTTCCATTTAATTTCTTGTTCAATAGTTATCTAATCTATATAAATTAATTTCTAATCCATTATGCCTTATTCATTGTTTATCAATTCATTTATTGATTGGCACATGTGGTCAGGCTTTAATAAAAGCTCTTTTTAGCATAATGTGAATGCCCTCTTTTTCTGGGATACTCTTTGTCCCAGCTGAAGCGTTTCTTAAGAAACTTATGTTTTTTAATAGACCAATGACTCAGTAAGATACAAAGCAAGCAAAACACTCTAACACAGTCTGAACAAAGAATTTGTCTTTTGTCAAGCAGAATATTTTTAGTAGTTTGTATGCATAAAGTTAGATCATTTTTTCCTTTATTTTCAAAGAGAATCTTTCTACCCTCACTTTGTTTTTGAAACATTAAAAAATCTAAAATGAAAATTATTTGGAAGCTTGAAATTGCCTCTCCTGCAAAAGCACTGAAAATATTCAAAAAGTAATAGTTAAATGATAATCCTAACTGCCAATCGTACTAATTTTTAGAGGAGCTAAGCAGTAAAGTACATCGGTTGAACAAATCATGAGTCTCTGCGGTTGTACTGAGAGTTGAAGTACCCATAATATTGTTAGCTCAATTTTCATGCCGATAGAGATAAATACGTTCTTCCTGGCCGCCACATGGTGTAAAGCTGCTTTCCACTACAGACACCTCCGAAGTGGTGTGGGACACAGACATTTATGGGAAGTTTACTCAGCCTAGAGCATCCCTGTGTCCGATTGCCAGGCAGGACAGGCGCAGTTGTTGGTTGTGGGACTTTTCAGGTAGTCTAGAAGAAGCTGGAGGGGATTTGTACATGGTCTATGAGACGTGAACTTGCTTTGCGCACAGTCTGAGCTGACCCAATGCCACACAGCTGTGGTAAGCATGGCCCCAAGCCTGGCCTAACCATGGCACCAAGCCTGGCCTAACCTGCTGTGGCCGGAGGCGGAGCGCATTGCCTTGGACATGGCACTGCACGAATGTCGTCACCGCTTTGCTCAGCTTGGAGCCCAAGAACAAAGTGATGGTTTTAAGGTCTTAAGGGAGTAAGATGTGAGGGCTCAACGTAATTCTCTAACTGTTGGCCTTGTCCTCCCAAAGCTTCTCATTCCCAGCCCTAGCTCTGTGCGTGCGTGCAGCACAGGGCAGGGTATCAATGAAGACCCCATCCCCACGCAGTTTTTTGGGTGCCCTCCTTAGAGATGTACTTTCTAATATCCTTTAATAACATTATAATTAAAGCCAAGCCTTCAAATGTGATTGTGTTTGTGTGTCCCCTTATAAAGCTGGAAAGCGAATGGTTCTCTTCTTATCCATGTGTATCATCAGGACGAGTTCCTTAAAGAAAACAATATATTTTCAGTTATTGCTATAATCTCCTTTGTGGGCAGAGAGAGGGATGAGTTTGCTCTTACACACAAACTGTTGGAATTTTAGTTTCATAATGTTCAACATTAACACAATTCATCCTGCAAAACAGTTTTTTTTTATTCCCATGCTATCCACTGTTTTATTTGTAATAGCTTCATTTCTTCACTTTATATATTTTCATATAGTCCCAAGCTCCTTTGGGAAGCTTGGACCTGAAAAAAAAATATACAAGGGAATATAAATGATCTGCCCTTTTCAAGCTGACTAATGTGCACCATAAAACACTTTGAAATACAAAGGAGACTTAACATCTGGTCAAGTTTACTCATCATAAACACACCTGAATGAAAAGTACTTCTTGTTCTGTGGAGCAGAGCCAAATGAATGATAGACTAAGACAGACATTTCATGTTGTTATATGCAAGAGCTCTCTTCTTGCATTTCAATTGCTAAATTGGAGGTAACTTGATAGTAAAATATGCAGGTAGCCTCAGGATACATCATATATTCCTTTATTCTAAGCCTTCTATAATTAAAAATAAAAACTAATTGCAAACTGCCCATTTCTCTTCTAAAATGTCAAAGATATGACATTTTTCAATGTTATTGTCGTGTCGTTTCAGTAACAATGTAAGGTTTGGAGCAGCGAGACAAAATTTGTTTTCCTAACAGAATTTACGCTTCAGCAAATTTCTCCTTGGAAAAAGAAAAATGCCAGTGTTAGAGATGGCCACATTAACCATACTGTGTATTAACCATACTGTGTTCATGACTTTTGTCTTGGTGTTCTGGCGTTATTAGTTGTTCCATCGGAAAAAAAAAAAAAAAAAAAAAAAGCTAGATTATGAACTTTTCCCATTTTTCTAAATCTTTCCAGGCAGACTGTGGCTGATGGCTCCACAACACTGCCCTCTGTAGACAGAGAAAAGAAACAGCCTTAGGCAAGAAGAAGCCATCCAAAATTGGGAAAAAGAGCAGCAAGCAAAAGTGCATCATACCCGTGCTAAATCGGGCAAGATCTGCCTGATAACCATCATTCTTCAGCGTTCAGGATGGGGTCACCTGATCTGGTAACTGTGTTGGAAGGAAATGTATCCTTTGGCTTCAGAAAAACCTATATTTCAGTAACTAGTAAGAAAATATCAAGCAGTGATCAAGTTTTGGGGAACTACGTAAACTAGAAAGAGAAATCGCTTTTCTAGTTAGATCCCTGAGACTCCCTTCCAGAGTCACATCCCGCTGGTGTAATTGGTGCTGGGCATTACTCTGCTCGGGAGCAGCCCTGCTGAATTCGCTGGGGCTGTTTGCAAACTAATGCACTACTTAACATGAGTAAACATGCCTGTGTCTGGCCTTATATAAATACAAATCAGCCTGGAGACTGTAAAGTCAATACAAACAAAATTCCTTTACTCCGGCTCAGGAACACAAAGAACAGAGAGTAGTTCTTCTGGTTTCTTTCTTTCTTTCTTTTTTTTTTTTTTTCCCTCTCTCAACATAGCAGATGGCCAACCTATCTGGAGTTTACAGTGTATTGTATAAGGAATATATATATTTCTACACAATGATAAGACTATGCTAGCAAGCTAGACCGTAACTTTTTTCAAAGAAAGGTTGTATGTGTGCTACTAAAAACTCTTTTTCTTTCTGCTCCTCTCGGGAAGCAGTCCTGGCACTAAAATACACTGTTCAGGCTACCAGCTTGCTGACACGCTGTTCCTGTAACAACACAGTGTTGTTACATTCTGGTCCTCCCCATTCTGCCTGTATCATCTGTCTTTGGTGCTTTAGATCATAAACTCCAGGGGCAGAGACATTTTGACTGTGTTTTACAAACCTGTGCAATGCCAATTTGGTCTGTGATTGAAACTTATGAGTTATGAAAGTAACACATAAATAATAATAATAAAAAAACAAATCATTTATTCCTTTTTTATTTGCAGAGATTTAAAAAAAAAAAGTTTCAACTAGTGTGTATTTTGTAAAACCTTAAGAAAATAACCTTACACAGCCCCAACCAAGTATTTTTTAAAAAAGAAAAACAGTCCTAAATGAAGAGTGGAATTTTAGCCTCAGCTTTGAATTTCCTGGCTTTTGTTGGTTTCTTATATATCCTCATTATTTCAGTGTTGTGTTGTTTTTGGTCTGAGTACTGTTTAGAAAGTGTTCCATCCAACCTTTAGATGTCTACTGTTTGAGAATGATTCATTTCTTGACTCCGTGAAAAAAAAGAGAAAGAAAAAATTGCAGCTTGTCTTTTTTTCCTGCCCTTGGTGTGTCTCTCCCTCTTCCAGCTCTGTTTTGTTCTATCGTAATAACATGTGTGGTTATGTCAGAGCCCCAGAGCGGTGTGCGTTTCAGCCTGGGAGCTGACGCTCTGCAGGGATGTGGTTTAGGGAGACAGACACCATCATTTCGTTGGCCCAAGATGAACCATGAGAGAGAAACGCAGCACTGCGGAGATCTGAACTGGTATTTAGATGGGATGCTGGCAGCCAACCTGACCTCAAGCACTAAGTTATTCCAGTGATGTTTCAAGGATACTTCAGAGAAGAAATTGAAATGTTTCGAAAATACAATTGCAAACCTCTTTGCAGCACATTTTCCATAGGTCTGCCGAACTGTATAGCGCGACTATGACTTGGCATACATGGCCCACTGAGTAGACTGGTGCAAGTGGTAGGAAAAGAGCTATCACTTCCTGGTATAGTCATCCTGAACCAACACAAAGTGTCCCAAGCGCTCTGTTCCTTGGCAATAAACCACAGCTAATCCTATAATTTAAGCGTATGAACGCCAGGTATCGTGTAGTATCCAGAAGCAGAAATTTTAGGGCGTGCTAAAAGTACAGTGTCTTCCTTATATACAGAACCAAGGCAAAGGGAAAAGCATGTGGCAAACCTTAGGGTTTGCTGCTTGCTGTAGTGGGGAACTCTGCAGCAGCCCTGGGAGAGAGAAGCAGGATCCATGGAAGCAGCTCTAACAAGGTCTGCTGTATGTGCTCCCTACACAGAGGGGATGTCAGTCCCACAAAGAGTTCAGTAACAACCACCCAACCTCTTTTTCTGAGGATTTTTTGGGGGAACTAAGGACAAGCAGGGCAACCAATACTTAATTGTCACCTTTAGGAAGAATATTGGTAATTTGTTATGCTAAAAATAAATTTGTTCCCTAAAGAAGCCTTCAAAGAGTGATGTTTGCAAGCAGTGATGTGTGGGAACGAGAGGGAAGTGTGGACGTAACAGAAAAGAAGGGGAAGCTACGAAATGTGACAACCACAGATGCAAAGATTTCCTAGTTTTTGATTTTAAAAGATCTATTTTCTAACAAGTTCCAGGATCTTTCACAAATTCTCAGTGTGTCCAATATTAGGTTCTAAGCCATTCTTTACAGAGTAAATGTCCCATGGGAAGAAAAAGAAAAAAAAAAAAAAACACTTATTTACTGGCTAGGCATGGGATTTCTTCTGGCATTGCATAATCTCAAGTCTTGTGATATGTTTGCATTTAAAACTTGTAAAATGAATGAATGAACCAACACAGAGGGACCTTGTATGTTTACAGAATTTCTGAATTACACTGATTTTCTTATTTAATCCTTAAAGACTGTAAGTGTTCAGTTTTAACTGGGATTTAGTTTTCAGCAATGCAATTTTTTTCTTAATACTAACAACAGATGTTAGTGATATACCCATATTCAAGAAAACATTTGTATATGACTGAACTCAATGTAATTGCCACATCATTTGGTAAATTGGCATTACAAACAAGTCTCGGGGGAAGTAACGTGACTCCTTCTGTATGTCACCACTTTTGAAATTTGCATGGTAGAGTGAAGAATGTGCAGATCCTGTACTGACATCTCCAGCAAAATACTTACAATTTGGACTTGTTATTTCCTAAGAGTTTGATATAGCCTCATTTTACTCTTATAAGTGTACTTGCATATGAGACAAGCATTTGTGCAGTATTGCCTTATAAACAAGCTTCCTTATCACTTTCTTATAGAAGTAAATATCTTATACCATGTATTAAGCAATGGAAGAGTGTAGAGATAGAACAGTACAGAATTTAACCTTTTTGTTACCTAGTGAATCACAATAAGTCCTGTAGTTTTGTAGTCACTGTTAAAGCTTTCCTATCACTGTGGTTATTGCCCATACCACTCTAGACCAGAAATATTGAAGAACTGTACTATTAGTGTCACTAGCTAATATAGCCCATGAAATTACTTCCATTTGCCACAGACATTATTCCAAATTTATTATAAGTATTACTATGATGATGACTTGTTATCAGCATTTTGTCATTAAAAGAGAGAATAGAAAATATCTCTGTCTAAACTATAATGAGCCCCTAAGGTAAAGGTAAGGGGTAGTCTAACAAGCTTCTGAATGAACCAAGAATGTATTAGTCAAATCTTTTTTGTTCTCTAATTCCTTTCTTTCTTTAGACTGTCAATGCTCTCCATTTTTTTTTGGCACAAAATGCCTGCCTTCAGCCCAGCCAAGCTGCATGTAGCTTTTTACTTCCTTACAAAGTTTTAAAAAAGTTTAAGAAGCTTCTTAAAGTGCCATTTTGTATGTGCTAGTAAACCCAGCCGGACTGGGTGCACTAACAAATTTGTCAAGGAAGTGATGCAGGGAAAAGTTCCCACTATGATCTGTGCATTTCCAATCTGGAAATATCTGCCAGAACTGAGAGCTTAACGTCTCTGTGCCTAGTTAATCCCTTTCTAAGGAAAATATTTGTCTGCTAACACTAGAAATGGACCATTTATTTAAAGCAATTAAACAACATCTTGAAAAATGGACTCCATAGCATAGTTTCATCAGGGAGAGCTTTGCTTTTCATTCTGCTGCAGGAAGACCAAAGCCTTCATTTGCAAGAAATTGGCTATTAAATTAGCCTAGGGCATAGCATAAGCATTTTTTTCATGGTGAATTCTCCAGTACAATCAAAGATAATCTAATAGACAAAACTGTTTATGCAGAAAAAAAATCTTGTGAATGTGTTCAGGTGTAGACATCTTTTCGGCCAGTTTGTTAATAGAGCTATATGTTCGTCATGAACATTCCAACAACTCTGTGTCTATTCCACTAATATTTACCAATTCAAACAGTCTTTTCTCACCTTCTTCTTCTTTCTTACCTTATCATTTCTTACCTTACCCTTCTTTCTTTCTATCTTTCTTTTCCAGAGTATATGAGGGGAAAGCTTGCTGAACTCAGGACAAAAATGTATTTTTCTACACTTTCTTTTTCTTCTCTTGAAGTTTCTCCAGTGATTTTGGTTCAGATCCCATTGGACCAACAAGCTCTGAGAGCTCTTATAAAACTCTAAAGTAAGAAAGAGAGTGCCTGCCAGGTGGGATTTTTTTCCCCAAGTGCTCACAGCTCTAATTTTCACCACATGTGAACAAGTGTTTGCAGTTTTAAAGATGTGTTGAGTAATTGCACATGCGAGACATCTTCTCTTTAATGTTCCTAGCGTGTTCAAAGCTTTTTTGAGAACACCCCTGTTAACAATGGAGTTGTGGCCTTTAGCATATGCTTAAGACAGTACTGTTTTGTGTTGAAATATAATTGGTAGCACTTCCCTATTCTTATTCCCTTAGTTTAGCTAATGAAATACACTCCTATAATCAACTTTCAGGATCAGGATCCGAGCATGGAATTTTTTTCCTTATGGAATGATGTGCAAGGCTACTTGCAGCTACCATTACTGCAGGTCTTAGTTCTTTCTATACCAAACAATAACAAACAAGGAGGCTTATAGCTTTCCATGATGGGTGAGGCTGTAAGGTTGTGCACTGCCCTTACACACTAGTAACAGAAAAGACCCCCACAAAAGAGGTTTTTGTGTTCTGTCATTGGAAACGTGCAGGATACCTGATAACCTTGGTTGTGATACAGGAGAAACAAGGTGCCAGGTCTCAAGTTGTGTCTGTTTTCAGCACAACTGCAGGATGATGAGATTTATCATCAGCTCTGATCACCCTCTGTCTTCATTTTCACCCTTTCATGCACAATAACCAGGAGAGGAAAGCTTTAGGAGCTATTTCAGTGAATCACCATCCAAAAATCCTATCTTTAAGGGCGCCTTTCATAGGCCAGTTGAATGTGCTGCAGGGTTGGGCTAGGGCATCATCTGCAGGAGAACCACACAAATTTGTGGTGATCAAGGGCTCCAGCCAAGATCACTTCTCTACTGTGCTATATGTTAAAAGGAAGGTATAGTCCTTGTCCCATGAAATTGGGTTGGCTTTGATCTCAAGTAAAATAGAACTTGCCTTGGGCAGTAGACTGTCCTACGATGGTGACTAAGTAGCCACGGTCCTGCTACTTGCTTTCCTTCTGCCAGCACCCTGGAGAGCCAGGAACACCATTGCCATTGCTGTGGACAAGGGAGCAGAGTAGGACATATGAGAGGATAGTTGCACCCAGCATATCAGTGGCAAGGCCCCTCATTAAAACACCAACTGGTGCTCCCATTTCTCCCAGTGTCAAACAGCAAGAGAAGCAGCAAACTCAGTTCATGTCTTCTTTTTTTTCCAGCTCTGCCTCTTCCTTATTAGATGGCAGGAGAAATTCCCATCCCTCATCCCCACCCTTGGGCTACTTTCAATTTTGTCTGAACTGCTGAGAAGTTTTGGGGCAACTCTGGCCAAGGAGTTTACAAGCTAACCTTCTACAGCAGGTCATGTATACAGAAGTATTTGGGTATGTTATACCTTTGATCTGACACAGCTGTTCTCTCAGCTGCAAATGGAAATGCTCATGCTCCTCATACAGATCCAAGGGTCTCCAGTTCAATCCCTACAGATAAACTCTCCAGAGATGTGCTTACACTTACAGTGTATTTCAAGGAAGGAAAAACAAGCGAGTGCATTTGGATTATCAACACCTTCAGAAAGAAATCTCTACATTAGAGCTATAGCAGACCCAGTGATTCATTGGTTGGAACGAGATTAATACACATTTGCAGATATAAAACAGAGCTGATAGAACAGATTGGGTTACTTCAGCAGTAGCTTATTACCCAAGAATTAAAGGTTACACTGGGATCTGCATCTAAAACTGGGGGAAAGTGCTTGGCTTGGAATATCTTGGTGCTATTATTGTTTTTTAATTTGAATTGTTCTTTTCCCTTGTTGGTATTTGTTCTATAATTATATGCAGAGGCCAATTGTAACATTTTTCCAGAATGGTATAAACTTGTCATATTCAATTTTGCTTGGAAATTAAAAGGTTTCTAATCATCAGAGAAGTGAAGTTCTGAAAAAACCTTCCAGAAAAAATGGAGACCAATAAATTTCACCATAATGAAGCCTGAACAGTTTATAAAAGGGATTATATGACCTGGTTCTTAGAATATTAGGGGACTTAAATTGATGATCTGTGTAACTCTTTTTCAGAACTGTATTCCTGTGTTTGGGTATTAGGCCTCTTCTCTCAACAATGCATTTTTGGAGGTAATTCTGTGATTATTATTGTGTAAAGGCTACCTAACAGGAAATCCCAGAGCAGTATTTCATCATGCCTTATAGCTGCTAAATTTCAGTAAGAAAATAGTTAGGTGAAATACTTCTTAATGCTGCTTCTTTATTCAGACTTTTGAGGTATTTGCTATAGGATGAAAGGGAAAAAACAAAACTGAAAAACAGCTTTAACAGGCTAGAGGTCCATTTAGGTGGGTGCACTGTCCCTGCCTATGATTGAAAGCTGCTCTTCAGAGAGCAAGACTATGGTAGTGTTACTTAAGAGTACCCACCCAAGGTCCCAGCATTTGATGCTTAGGGACTTCTCAGAAACCAGAGCTAGTACCTGTGGGCTTCCTGAGCCCTACACTGATTTTTCTTCTACGAATTCAAGCAGTCATTTTCTTAGCGCATGCAGAGGCTTTTAACATCTTGATTCAAGGGTTTCTACATCAGATCCAGAACTGTATGAAGTATTTCTTTCGACCTTCCCCAAACCTCTTATGTTTGCTTTATTTTATGAATAGAAAACAAGAGTTCCATATTCAGCCCACTCCAGATGTCCATTCAGCTGTCTCTTTTCCATGTTGAACCATCCTGGTTTATCTGTATAGAATCCAGGCTTTCTTTGATTATTCTTGCTGTTCTTTTTAGGACCTTTCCTATTTTATTACATTCTTTTGAGACCAGGAGACACAAAAACAACACAGAGCACTCAAGATTCATGTGCATCGTGCATACTGATGAATCGACATAAGGAAGTTCTTTAGTTTTTCTTTATTTTCTAATACTTCCTTAGCATCTTAACATTCTGTTTATTTTTTTCTTTTTTTTTTCTATTCTGACAGTTGCTGAATACTGAGCTGACCTTTTCATAGAACTTTCTGTTTCGATCTCCAAATCTTATTTGTGAATGATAGTAGTCCATAGTTCATTACTTCCTTTTTTTTTTCATATATATCTAAGCTATAGATTAGTAGAAAAATATCTTCAATCCTCTTTACTGTTAATGAAAACTGCTCTTTGGTATGAATATATGTTTATATATACAAGTCCTCCTTCCTCCACTAAGAGACAGAGTCCATCCAAAATCAGCCTATTGCTATTTACATTAACTACCTTGGCTTATACTTTATTTCCATGTATGTTTTCCATTTCCAAACAAGATACAATCTGTACCAGTCTACAAATTCTAATCGCCTCAAGCTAGTGGGGATGCGTAAGTTTACAGGACTTGTTACTTCTTGAAGATCCAGGTAACTCCTCCAGCTCATGAAAATTTTTTTCTGTAACTTTTGGAACCTTGAAAGTTATTAGGACTCTTTGTCTTAACCTGCTTTGATAGAGAGTACATCGGATGCAAGTAAATCAGTGGGCTAGTGGTAACTCCTCGGTTTTCCTCCTCCTTTGTTATATGACCTTAGTAATTCACATGACCTCAGCTGACCATCCACAGAAGGAGTTAATTAGTGGGATGTTGTAAGTATTAACTAGGACTCGTTATAGTTGTTTTAGCCCTTATGAGAAAACTGTTAAGTACAGTTGTGATTACTGAGTGACATTTCTATATGTATGCCTCGATCCAAGAGAATGGTGACATTTTTTCATTGGCTTTCCAACTGTAGCTGTAGAAGATAAGAATTCTTTTGTGAATTGTTAATCACAAATCAATATAAAGATGGCTTTTCTTCACTACTGTCGAAAACCTGCTGCTGCAGGTGGCTCTGAACACTCTGTACAGAGAATATATACTTACAAGATTTATTTGAAAAAGAAAACGTAATAGTAAGAAACACATAGTTTGGGAAGCCTGGTTGCAACACTCATATTGAATTCAATCTTTTAGGCTTATATTCTTTTCCACATTAGTTTGCATTCGTTCTATTGAATCTAGGGTAACCATGTAAGCTTTTTTGTTTAATATTGCTTAAGAGGAGGAAATATTGGCCAATATTTTCTCAAGGAGAATAATAAAGCTAGCTACTGTTTCTTCTACCTCAGGAAATGTCCTGAATACCTTAAAATAATTATTTTATATAATAAATGCTATGTTTTTAAAAAATAAAAAGAAATATTCAATTAAGATCCATTTTTCTCCATCAGAAAAAAACCCCAAAACAATAGCAAATATACAAGCTTTGTTATTATACTTACTCTTATCAACAAAACAGCTAGCACTGCAAATCCTGTGGTAGGTAGACCACCCAAATAACTGTTTGAGAGAGATGTTTTAAAATCCCTTTTGCAAAGCCAAAGTTGTGACTGAGCTTTTAGGAACTTGACGTTTTGTGTTGCTTGAGAAAACAGTGTAGATCTTTGTTTGGTGCATGCGAAGGGAGAGATGCACAGATGCTCTTTCCTAAAGTGTTTTCTTAATTATCAGGGCTGTTTTTAACAGCAATAATAAGTGATAATATTTTACACTCCTGTACTCACTTTAGTCCAAAAAGCAATAGGTATGTTTGGAGAAGCTCCTCCAGAAGAAACTGAAGGCACAATTGAAAAGTGTTGCTCCCCAGCTAGGACAGGCTGGCATAAATCCACTGACCTCAGCAGAGAGGATGTGCTTCTGTGCAAATACCTTGCTCTAAATCAACAGAGACCCAAATGTGAGAAAAAGCAGTGGAAAGAATGTGGCCTTAACGATCAAATTAGTGACAAAGCTAATAGAAATACAGCTTTATTTTGAAATCTATTTATCATAGCTATTATGGGATAAAGATTCAGGAGGGGAAAGGCTTTGAAGTTAGCTAAATCATAACCTAGCTAACCATTTGGAAAATCATGATGCTTTTCATTTCTGCAGATAATGTAAAGGAGAGATGAATCTTCCGAAGTAAATTTGAAAGTAGCTTGTAAATGGTTTGAAACACAGTTGACATTTTTATATCTTGGTCAGATATATTAGAGCAACAGTCTGAGGTCTCTCTACATCACCCCATGGTAATAAATAAAAAGAATACCAAGGAGAAAGGGTAAGAGATAAACATTGCTAGTGATCTGTACTGCTAGATAAAACATGAAAGTAGGCCAGAAAGCCTCCATTCAAAGAAACCTTGCAAGGAAACAGAATCCTACAGCCCTACGGCCTATTGCAGAGTCCTACAGCCCCTTTCTCTATCCTCTGCAGGGGCTGAAGTGATGTTGGTTCTCATGCAGGGAAAGGGACTACTGCAAGAGTCTTTATGTCTGCAAAAACGAGCTATGGGGAAACATATACAGCCTTTTTCCTTCCTCATTGCTTTAGCTTCTCCATATGCATTTGTGTGACCTACTACTTTGGAATGCAGAGCAATTTGGCGGAGGGGATTCTATCCATCTACACAGTATAGACACCAGTACAGATGAAGAAAGCAGGCATGAACTTACCATTGAGCCAGCATGAACTTAGCTGATCCAAAGCTATGGTGATAAAATTAGGCACAATCTTGGTGTGAACTGGAAGGTTTAGAGCAGGGGCAAAGGTTGGTTCATGTTGGCACTACCTGTAAAAGAAACTGAAATAGCTAATCTGTGTCAAATGTACACAAAATCACACCAAGCTCTTTGCTTATAACAGTAGTGATTAAAGTGAAAACAAAATATCCAGGTTAAAAATGTGATATAAGAGCTTGCTTTATTCAAAGGGTTCAAATGAGCTTTAATAGGATTATGTGCATATGTCTTTTAATATTGAAACTGGCATACTATTCAAACCTTAAAACTTTTCATAGTTGTATTTAATTATTTCTATTTCTTTGAAGCTTAACATATTTTTACCATATGGCAAGCATTTAATTTTCCTATTTTTCTAGTGAAAATTAAATTAAAATGGTTGTTTGGTTTAGCAAAAACCTTCAGCCTATCTGTGCTGTTAGTCAAACATTTTGTAAGTTTATTCTTCACTATCATCCTGAATTTTTACTAACAACTAGTTCCAAAGCCTGGTGAAGTCAACAGAGCTATTCCCATCATCTTGGATCACAGTCTATGAGAACAAGACAATTA
>NW_010579923.1:50381-73496 GCF_000705375.1 Tinamus guttatus
TCGATTTTATCATAGTTTCCACAGAAATAGTGGCCATGTGCCACATGGTGGGTGGTCTTTTTTACCAGGCAGAGAGAAATTAAGCCACATAAAGCACGAAGAATGACACTGAGACAAAAGGTCTTTTATACTCAGAACAGACTGTTTTGCCATCTACATTGTCTTGTTTAACCTATTCTATTAAACAGGCCTACGGAGTTATCTCACTATAGAGCCTGTTCACTTAAGTTTGGCTTAAATATGTCTTCTAGGGAGGTCTCTCCTCTCGACTGGAGATTTAGAAGCATTTACAATCACTGGATTGTTCTAGTGGTTAGTTGCTACTACTACCAAAGTGTTCACCTAATGAGGTTTGTAAATTGTGAGAACTGACTTATTGCTTGAGAAGCAATAAAAGTATTTTTAGAATGGCTAGCAATAATAGTACTTCGTAGGGCCTCTCTATGAAACAGTCAAATACTCAGAAAAAAATAGCAGCATTTACTTTTTTATGTGAAAATAAATTTGCACAAAACTCATCTGAAGATGAAAAAATTCAGGGATGAAAAAAACCCTAAATATTTTGAAGGTGAAATATTCTGAAATATTCCATTGCTTAGATGTGCAAAACTAACATTCCTGTAGGAAGAAGTTATGCAAAGAAAAGAATTAAATTCCATATCTTGCTATATAAATGAAACAGCCTTGTCCAATGGCCTAAGGGCTAATTCTCCAGTATAACCTAAAAAGGGTTATCTAAAGGAAAAGGTTGCAATGTGTGAAAGAGGCTTCACTTGACAAGACAAATGATGCCTCCTGGATATATTAAGGAACACCTGGCAGCATGCTCAAGGTTCAGTGATTTTAGGTATCTTTATATGGCTATTTGCATTAACATTCTTTCTACAAAACAAATTATTATTGCCAATCCCTTAGATCATTTCATGTGTCATTTAGACACAAAGTCATATTTTTCTTGCAAGAAAACATTCCTTTTGTTAAATTTAAAGATTACAGTTCCTAAATCTCATTCCCATTGGAAGCAGGTAAGTAGCCTATGGAACTTAACTAGGTCTGCTCATGTGCTTTCATTTAACCGCATGCTTTAACTGCCAGGCAGCAATTGGGCCAAAAAAAGCAGGTTTATATGGAAATGAGAGAGACTTAAAAACTACTAATCTAATTCACTGCTCATTGTAGAGTTGTTTCATAGCTCTATGTCTCGACTTCTTGCAAGTCTTGGTACCTTTCAAGGTGGGCTACAGGATTTCTACACACATGAAAATTTTGTGCTGAGATTAAAATTAAGAGGTGGTATTTTTCTTATGCATTGGAGTGTCCTGGACTAAATAGCCCCACCATGAATACAGACCAGCCTGTGATGTTTGTGGATACCAGGCTCATGCCTGGAAAAAAAAAACATTTGCTACAGGCAAAAAATACTCTGTGGGGAGAGAAGAGTTTTGGATTCCAGTCTCTCACTGAATGTTTGTTTAAGGAAATTTAACCCAGCTCTCTCAAAATCAGTATATAGAGTCACATCTTTTTCTGTTTCTTTATCCATTAATTTCTCAGGCCTATCATAACCAAACTTATAACAAAAAAAAAGGGAATTCTTCAAGTTACAGCATTTCCATGTAGTGTGAAAAGTTACCCGTTTGGTAGAGGGGAGAAACTCACAGGAATATCTCCACAATGAGAAAAACTGAGTTCCCATAACAAAGAACTGGATTGAGCTGAAATATGTAGCCCGAGTAACCTACTGAATTGTAAAAGAATTACGGTTCTAAATTTGGCATTTTGAATTTATCTCTACTTTTTCTAAAGAAAATGAATACTTTCTGGTGCAGTAAGCTTTTACATAAATATTGGGCCAAATTTAGGAGCCCATTGCAAAAGAAGCTACATGATACATCTTCCTTATAACTATTTCCTTTTGACCTCCTCTGCTGGAAGCCATTCATGGCTCTTCTCTTTCTATTATTTTGCTTTTTCTATTTATTTGGTGCAAAACATTACATGTAGTGTGTACCATAGCCAAGAGCCAGGGGAGCTAACCAATGGGAAAGACGGAGTCAGCAGACGGATCCAGGTAAGCATATTTCCACTGGAACATCTTAAATTGGCATTGCAGTTAAAAGAAAAGTAACATGAAACTAAGGCCTGACTTGCATTTTCCATTCAGGTGGTCAAAATATAGCTATAGCCTCCTACATAAATGCTTCACATAAACCCCACACACTGTCATTTTGCTGCCCATTAATGTATTTAATGAACTGGATTTAAATTGTAAGTACTAGGTTCTTACAAGCTTTTTATAAAAATATATATTAATTATCAGTTAAAAAAAACTAAGAAACTTTTAACAAATAAAAAGGCAACTTCATACAGATCTTTCATTCTCCTGGATAATGTCTTTGTCTCCTTTTCCTTTTGAATGTTACTACAGCTTTGATAGATTAGATTGCATTTTACATAGGGGCTGAAATTCTGTTTCCATTGAGAGCAGTGGGAGTTTATTTAGCATAGACTAGTGAGCATTTCTTGACACACCACTTTCTTGAACACAAAGTGCAGCTGTGAATACAACATCTGTTGTTCTGTTTTGTTTTGTTTCACGTGTTGCATGGTTTGGTTTTGGCTGTCAAGCAGAGGGGAGCAAGGGGTAGGAAGTTGGTGCTGTATCTGTCATCTCACCTGCAGCAGTTCTCAAGATTTCTATAAACACTATATTCTTTGGCTCTTCTACAAAAATGTGAGAATATTCAGATAGAGCTGTAACTGATGCTACATCCGCTTCTTGGAGGAAAAGATTAATGTAAAGATTAGTTAAATGAACAAAAGATCTTTCTTCACTTTCATTTTTTTTTTCATTGCATATTCAGTCTACTTTTATCATCCATTAGCAACAGGAAAAAAAAACAACAACAACCAAATCTCTGTATAAAGCACCTTTTCATTTCAGTCAAGTTGCTGGAATTAACTATGTACGATTCTGACCATTTGCTTATTACAGGGAGAATTAATCCATGTTTAAATGACAAATTATATATTTAGGATGGATTTTTATATAATGATGCTTTACATTATAAAACCCAAACTACATAGCTTGTTTTTTTTTTCTGCACTTCTCTGGACATTTTTATTTAAAGGAAGTTTAATTCCTCTTTTCCTGTGTCTCATATGATAAATGATTTCTCATTAGAATGTAGCTTTCTTTCATCATTCAGCTATTGAATGTCACTGACTTGAACAACAGAAGCTTTGCATAAATCATTATGCTTTTCAATTTTTCCTTTTTCTGTCAAAAAATAAGTCTACAATTTAGTACATAGTAGTATAGTGTATGGTTTAGCCGTATCACAGTATAGTATAGTAAAGCATGATGGAAACATACAGCTTTTCTTGATTCTATTAATGTTAATCATATTTTATTGTATCTTGCAGGGTGAAGCTCCTCACTGGACTGAAATAGCGATATTACTGCTCTGCAGTGAGAAGACATTAACCATTATCATCCTCTAAAGCTTCAGAGAATTAAGTCTCCTTTGTGTGAAGGAAAGAGAGGGAGAGGATGAGAGAAAGAGAGGAAGAGAGAAAGAGAGAAAAAATGAAAGTATACTTCAGATTTAATAACTAATTTTATATTCTTCCACCTTCTTCTACATACATTTTAGGATCTAATATTCAATGAGGGTGTTCACACAGTGACTAAGCATTGGGACAGTGGATTGTGTGTATGTCCTCTTTAAAATATTGTTTCCATTTTCCAGGTATTTTGGTTCAGCACATGCAGTTTATTTTTCCACCAGAGAGCCCTGCCCTGGGAGCTCAGTCAGGGGCTGTGGGAGCCCCACGAAGAGCGAGCACCTAAACCCAGGCAGGGGTTACAGTCATTTCAGTCAGAAACATTAGCACCAAAATGTGGACTATTTTGTTTTCATTTTTTGCCTTTGTATTACTCAGTTAAAACAAGCTAATTTTAAACTTAGTGTTTTCTTTTGAAAGAAAAAATAAATAAAAACAGTGTACTCTTTCTGAGGCACTATTTTCAGTCATGCCAATTCAACCCGAGTGACAGAATGGTCTGATTTCTGCTGTCTATGGACCCGTTGTGTTTAGGCAGCTCACGTTTAGATCTGGTAGCGTTGTTACTTATCAAATAACATTTTGTGTCCCTAGTTAAGGATTTATTCAGGATCACCACACAATATACAAGAGCTGGTAGAGCAGAAGTCAGTGTAGGCAGTTGCCTGTTGCTGAAGTGCAAAATCCCATTCAAGAATATTGAAAAGATTTCTGCTAGGTAGAAGTCCCTTTAGATTTTACCCCATTATATTTCTTCCTTTCTCATTGGGTTCTCGCCCTGTCTTATTCTTTCTTATGTGCTGCCTTAATGTTTTTCACTACTTAGGCGACACAGATCTATCAGAAAGATCTACCAGAAAGATCTACTGGTCATTTCTACTGACCTGAGATACTAGATTGCTAGTAGTGTATGGGAAACTTATATTTCCATGTACTTGGGCAGATTTCTCTGCAAGTTCTTAGATAACATACTGTTATCTTCATCCCTGTTCAGAAAGAAGGCCATCGTTAGACCACAGATTTTTGTTATCTCCATGTTCAAGTTTCTGTACAGACTATTTGTTCAGATGAATGGCCTCTGCCATGCTGAGGACAACTACTTGACAAGCTGAGAAACATCTTTCCTTGCACTACCTGGAAAGGGCAAAACATTGTCCTTAATTTAGGAATCATCAAGATGCTTTCAAGCTTCGCAGTGGCTATAATACTTTTTCTTGCCTCAAGAGGTGTGGGAAGGCGAGGTTGAAACCTCCTGAATCTTTAAGCCAAAGCAGATGCCATTGTGAACAATGAGTGAGCATCTTCAGTGAGAAGAAAGGTGGTCAGTGTCAAAAATAGACTTTATTTTATCCTCCTAAAATTCTTTCTCACAGGATGCAGCTATATTGGATATTTTAGTGCAAAGGAACTTGAGGGAACTCTTTTGCTACTCACTTGTATAACAAGAATAACTTACCTATACTAGCATGCAGCTTCATCTTGGATAGCTGGCCCAGGTACATTTATTTATAAGAATGTACAGGTACTTCTATGGATATGAAACACCCTCACGACACAGATGGTAATAATTTGAAAACATGAATATTTCTGTTTATGCTGTTTTTGTTTTCATATTCGCCAGACTGAGTATATCATAAGGTGATGAAAACCAGGAAGAAAGACTTGTAAAGATGGGTTATTCTGGAAAGCTCTGAGAAATAATGCACATTTTCTTATCCATGTTATTCTAAAGCAGCACATACTATGATGGCATACCCAGAACTAAGCTCACCACATAAGCTTTAGACCAGCTAAATGAGGTTTTGCCAGTAACACGGACACAGGAGTAGGCAAACACTGAAGTGTTATACACGTACAGAATGCCAGGAATTCAGGTGAATTCATGGCTTTTAAAGGGTGGAACTGAAATACTTCTGATTTTCCTTCAAAATAATGAGGAACTCAGTCCAATTTGATTTCACTGTGAATACAGATAAGACTTGATGGATTCAACTGAATTTTGCCTTTTTTAAATAATAATAATAATAATAAAAAGACATAGTGGAAATGTGTAAGGTATTTTCTCCTCTGACTGTAAACACTGAATATTGGGTTCTGGCCTTTGCAAACTGTACTGTGGCTTTGTGGTTTGATGCATTTACAAACCTCAGGCCATGCTAGGAAAAATTCAGCAAACACAGGCAGAGATTGCTGGGAAGTCATCAGATAGCCCTCATCTCAGCTGGCCTCCTTCCTTTCTCCCTCTCTCAAGCCCTTCATCTCCTGAAGGTATGTGCACATGGGGGAAGTAGAAAGCCCAAGGAAGTTTTAAATGTGAGGAGGGTTTTGCCTGGGAGTTGATTGAATTTGAGAATAAATAGCTAAGCTTACACATTCATTTTGCTCTGCAAAAAGGGCCAAAAAACTTAGTGAAAAAAAGAGCTTGCTTATAGAAACAAAAAGATGTTTGAAATATTTCTTTTTTCCCTCAACAATTTGTGTCATATAGACTGAGAGGAGGGGCAGAATGTAGCTTTTATCTGCTAGTGGAAATTGTCCCTATCTAAGAAAGCACATCTCATGAAAAGAACCTCCCAGGTTCATTTGCTGGGTGCTTCTTCACACTGATAGAGGATGTAAAAAGTTCCATGTTGGGGACTAGATCAGGGTGAGCAGAGAGCTCTAAGTAGCAAACCACAAGTGCATGGTCAGCTAGAGCATCCCTCAGAACAGTCGCTTGGTTGCTCTCACCCGTGCTGAAAACTAGAGCTCACAAAAATGCAGCATAAACTCATTTCCTGGAATCTCTCTCGGTCATCTACTTGGGGGAACAGTGATGGTTGGTAAAAGTAAATCTCCTAAAGGTATAAATTTATTCTATCTTCACCTGTATGGATTAAAGTAGCACAAATATGCAAAAATATTCCTAAAATATGCTGTACCTTCAGATAATCCATACCTTTAAATAACCTACACATATTCAGAAGAAAAAGAGAAAATTAAAAGGGGAAGATTATGAGAAAAGGAATCATGATTTTGTGAAAATTAATAGGCTAGGAGGAATCAAAAGCGGAGAATCACTGTCCAACGCTGCTGCTGAAACCAAAGACTCTTATGGCTAATAACTGTATTATATGCACGAAAATAGAGTGGTTTAGTTCTGTGATTTTCTTGCTATCTGTTAAGTAAATATGACTGTTAAAAGGAAAGGGACATGCTGATTTTGTTTCTTTTATTTCCTCCCTAAGTAATCTTCATTTTTTAGACATTTCTTCACATGCTATCAACCTTGTTTCCAACATTCTGCCTTTGGCAAGAAGCAATACAAATCAATAAAAAAGAAGTCCAAGTGCCATGCAAAATAAAGACTTGGATGCAATTTTTAAAATGATTGTAAAAAAAAAGATTTATTGGAAAGCAGGCAAAGAACTCATATCTAGAAGTCGAGTCTCTGCTTGTAAAAGTCAGGGGATAAATTCTTTTATGAAAAAGCCCTCACATGCATCTCTCCGATATGTCTTATCCATGCTTAAGTACTTGGAGGGAGGAAGTAAACCAGAATAGGCAAGAACATTTCCATACACATATGTTAGAAATCTAAAACATGAAATTACTTCATTATTTTAAAAGACACTTCTCATTTTCACTTATTAAGTACTATGGGATATAATGCATTTTTAAAGTTAAAAGGAAAAGTAAAATAACAGTAACAGGAAGCACATCCCAATATATATTTGTTTTAGTTTGAAATTCAAGTCAGTTCGATTGTGCTGCAGGGCATTTAGTATTTGTAATATTAGCATTGGAGAACCACACCCCGGATTATTTTTGGATCATTTTTACCGAGCTATATAACATAAATGATTGATTTATTTGCATGTTTTGAGGTTTTATATTTTGATAAGCTTGTGCCTAAATTTTGTCTTCTGATGTAGACAGGCATAAAAAATCGTATTCATAGAGAATCAAGAGAAATGTCTTTATCTAACATCTGCTTTTCTAAAAATGAGAACTAATTTTTTAAAACGGGGCGCTGAGTTTAGATGGTAGAAATGCAAGTTTTTCTATATCCCTCTGCAAGTCAAGGGCACAGATTTGTGACTGTCTTCCCCATGAATGTATGTAAAATGGCTGTTCCTGTTGGGCAGTGTTTACTTTCCCAATCCCATTAATTTTATTTGGAGTGCATGTGGGAGGATCTCCCCTGCAGAGAAAGGAAGTTGTTCATAACCTGATTTTTCACAGCCAGCTGAGTGGATGCACTGAGTGGATGCCCTTAATGCTGTAGCTTGTGGTCTGAAAGATAGCAGCATTAGAATGTTTTCCCATTGCTTTTCTTCACTAAAATAAGGAACGTCCTCCTCTAGCTCTCACAGCAGCACTGTGAATATCACCCTCATTTTCATGGGGAATCTGATGAGCAGCATGAACACAGCAGGCTTCTCCTGGCAAATCACACTGCAACTAACAGAAGAGTTTAAGGTGACCTCTCAGCTGTGCCCTGACAGGGCTAATTCTGTTCATTGCCAAGAGCAGCTTCTAACTCCCTTTGGAGACTTTGCAAAAGCTCTTCTAGCCCAGAATATAAATGACTCCCCCGAAGCCATGCAATCTCAGGGACTGCTGGCACCTTTTATCTCCTGCTCAGCCTGAGGAGTAAATAGCAACACCAGCCCCTCTTGGTTGTCAGCCCAGAGATGCACTTCTGTGCCCTGTATGTGGGAGAAGGCTGCAGGGGAGGCTGTATAGAAGTAGTGGTAAATCGGATTGAATGCAGGCAGGTCCCTGGTCCTGTTCTCAGCTGGTAGCAGAATTGGTATCAGGCAGTGGATGGAACCCTGGGGCACTTACCGTGAAAGCAGGGAGCTGGAAATTTGCGCTTTGCCTGTAACTGCAGTCTGTTTTACAGAGAGGTTTGCAGAATGTCAGTTTTTTTTCTGCTAGCAGGTAACCAACAGAATAAAAAGAGAAATCATCATTAAAAAAGGAAAAAAAAAGAAACAAACAAACAAAAACCCAGAAATTCATCAGTTTGGGTGGGACTGCAACAAGAATCCAGTGAGGTGATTTAGAGCCCAGTACAGACCAGTGTATTATAGAGGTGTGTTGTAACTAAATCATCCTGGTGCTGCTTCTTGCAGGGGGCTGGAGCTGGGTGATACTGCAGAGCTCTTGCAAATGCCCAGCAGGCTGGGACGTGTCTGGCTGCCCCGGGCTCTGCAGCCACCAAACGAAACCCGAGCATTGACCCCAGAAACAGAGCTTTGCTTTTCTTACTGCTACTTCAAAATCCTGCAACATGCACGATCTTTTAACAAAATCCTGCTCTCAAATCCAGTCTGTTCATTTGTTCATTTGTCTGTTCAAAGGCAAATTATTTTATTGCTCTTTCCAAAGCATACAGTAGACTTGGACAACAGAGTAACTGGGGAAAAAAAAAAAGTCTCTTAAAATTCACTGGTAAGGATAACTATGAAACAGACCTCCCCAAGGGATTAAATTTTTGTGTAGTAAGAAGTCTGAAGTGTAGTCAGAACTACACTTCAATTATAACACTGATGAAAAAAATACCTTATAAGTCTTTGACAGCTCTCCTGTCACTGTAAAAAGTCCATGGCTGAGGAGCTCTACTGATTGCAGGCAGGGCTAGAAAACGTATGGAATCTGGCCTGGTTTTGCACCTTGCTAATTTTATACCCCTATATCCAGTGGTAGAATGATCAATATCACTTGTTTCTGACTGGTGTCCTCTTAGCTTCAGGAACAGCAAAATACAAATGCTTCCCTGTTTAGAAAGGTTTCTTGGTTATGCTATGAGCACCATTTCCCTAATGGGAAAAAAATGACAAGATTAAGAATGATTACAAATGTAAAAGAAACTCCATGATCTAGATTAGCATCTGCTAGATGCGCTGGGTGTGTTATGTACTGTGCTCAAGGCTAACTAAATTCCTTAGCTTTAGATAGTTTGGCATTAATTACATGTAATTATTTTTGTCCTTTAATTAAGATTTATGTTGGTCTGAATCATCCTTCAAAACCTAATTAAGTCAGCTATTTCCTTCCCTCTTAGTCCCATTCAAATGTCGAATTTGTTCTAATTTTTTCATATTTGGATATGAATCTTGTAAATGTTTAAGAAAAATCTTTGAAGAAGAATCATTTACACTAAACAAAGTGACATGAGTGAATACTTCCCATTGATTTCTGAGAGCCTTATGAACCCAAGTGATTAGATTTTCCAAAGTTATTAGAGACTTTGTTTGGTGCCTTTTGAATATCTCTGGGTCAGACATCTGTGCTCACAATGAAACTCTTCCACTATTTGCACGTAAAGCATAGTCCCAGCTTCTCAGCTCTTGCTGTGTCCCTTCCTTGGTCATTCTGCAATAAATACTGGGCTTTAGGTCTGATAATAGAAGTACAGACTTACAGCACCATAATATCCTTAGCTCCATCCTAATATAAGGAAAAATGGTATCATCATGGTTTGAAAGAGAAGTTTGAATACGATACAAAGGATCCTCTTTCTTTCTCTTTTCTCATGTGAATATGTTTGTATATATGTATGTGTATAGAGTATATTCTGAAGTAATTTCTGTTTCTGTAAGGAGAGAAGATTCTTTCTCACTATGAAATACTTTATATACACTTGTAGCTATATTTTCAGACTGAAGTGTATTTATTCACTTCCTTTGCCAATGAATCTGTAGAAACTCCATCAAAACTGACGGAACTGTGCCTTTATAAAACTGATCTCTGCATTACGTGTACTGTGTATTTAAAAGTGTACATATTTTCAGAATCCCACAGAAACCAAATATTTGCTTTAAATGATGTGAGCAAGGTCACTGCAACATCTCAAAGATCCTAGACTTGAATATGTCATTGCTCCTTTTAGTTCCTCTCATAAAAATCTCTGAAAATTAACAAGTAACAAGAACTTTCTAAGCCGCAAGCAGAGAAAAAGACCTTGCAAAATAAGAGCAAACAGAAGTTTAGAATCCAGAATCTGGTACACAATAGGGGCACACAGACTGTTAATTTTAATGCCTTTAGGTTTCAGTATCCTGGATTGTGAGAATATCAGTAATTGCCTCCTAAATTAAAGTGCTCCTCATAATCTTGAAATGTTTTAGTAATTGTAAGTCATTCTCCTCAATCTTTTTAATTTGCTCTTAAATTGAAGCACCTCTTAGAGCAGAATCATAGAGTGTACACTAATTACTGATCTTGGCGTACAACTTCAGAGCTTTAGCATACCTCATTCGCATATAATTGCTCCTACTTCCATGTAATCATGCCCTTTTCTACCTCTGTTCTATGCATATTCAAAGTATATTTTAATTCTGAGCAACCCCTCAGCACATGCAATTCTAGTTCTGAATTCTACCCAAAGGAACAAGGGGATATACTCTGGAGATATAAGTGAAGACATGGCTGAATGAAAAATCTTCCAGTATGATTGCAGCACCACCTGGAATACAACAGGAATATGCACGGAATATATATGTGTGTGTATATATATATATATATATATACATACATATTTTCATCCAAGCAGTGGAGCACAAGGGATTAATTATAAATAAAAAGCCCAAAACACTGTTTTGTTGATGAAAGCTGGTAATCTTTCAGCATTTGTAATTCTGGTAACTGGTTTACACATGTAGGTTGAGGAACAGCATACATTTAATAGAACTTCCTGGTGGTTTTCCACGTGAAAATCCTAGTGGAATTAAAATGCCTCTCTTAGAATCTCATACTGGATTTTTTAAAAACAATTCACATATGTACTTTTTAAGAACATGAAAATACGTTGCTCATTCTCTTAATTATTTGAAAGGTTGTTTTGTACAGTAATTGGGAAGTAAATTGCTTTAGGTGGAAGTCAGGGCTGAGCAGCCAAATAACCGAAGTTTGGACACAAAGGACAAAATTCAATTCACAGAGCATTAGCTTCTGCCGCACAAAATTGTATTCACAAAAGCAGGAATAAGAGTTTCTGTATTATTTATGTGTATTTTGCATTATTAAAACTTACCTGATTATGTACAGGAAGAGAGTGTGGATTTACAGAGCATGATAAGAAAATGTCTGATTTAGCACCGTGATTCTATATATCCTAAGGGCTGAAATGGTTCCAAACTTCCAGTCCTGTTTAGTTTATCTCTTACTACTCAGCAGATAAGAGTTGTCAAGGGGTGATTCTACGGGGGTCATTGGAATTACACTAGAGGTTCTCCTGTTAAGTGTGGACATTGTGGACTACCAAACAGAGGAAATAACAATTAATACAAAGTGCATCAAATACGTAGTGCAAACTATGAAGCTGAGGCATCATCTCTCTTGTGCACATTTATTTCTGGCAAGCTGTGATATAGCCTGCATGCAAATGAATGGTGCAAACACTGCATGTTCATAGGAACACAGGCATGGTTTCCTTTTAACCAGTGTTATCCTCCAAAGCTCCCTGTGTTCCCTTTAAGAAAAATAAAGCACGCATTAGAGTTTCTTTCCTTTTAGGTGACAGTTAACAGCACACCTCACATTAAACACGAGGGGATGAGAACTTAGCACTGGGAGCCAGATGCTGAACTGGTGGAAATCAATGATCGTGCATTAACATCTGTTTAAATCAGGTATAAGTTTAGACCAACACTGTAAATTAAACAGTGCATACTCAATGTGAAATGAATTTTCTGCAGATATTGGGGTTGAGAGGGAATACATAGCTGGTTTTCTAGTATTAACCATAGCTATCGTATTTTTTCTTTTCAACAGGATTGACTGGAAGATAATTCAGCAGTAGATATAAAAAATGAGATTTGTTACAATTAGTTTCAAGCCAGGCATCTAGTCTAAGCCTCCTTAGCATCTCTGTATAAGAGATAAAAGCACAAAGGCGCTTCCAGAGGCCAATTTTCTCCATTTGTCTTTGGACTGAAGGACACACAATCAACAGGGTAGTCTGGTGATCCCACTATGCTATAGCAAAGATGAGATTTTAGTCCAAAAGAAAATTTAGATCGGAAGAAAGGTGGAAGTATGAGGAGAAAATGATATTTATAATTCTTAGAAATACAGAATTGGATGAGGGATTTATCACCATTCTTGCAGAAGTAGCACCAGCTGCTTCAGAGAAGAGTACAGGAAGCCTTACAGCAGGCAATTATGAAATAACTTGCTGACAGGAAAAAATTCTTATAAGCCCCCATTAATTAGAGGTTATCCTATGTCCTAAAAGCCTGAAGACTTGCATCCTTTCCAAAAAGATCGTCATAGTATTTATCACTTTTGATCTTTGCTAGCTTGTAAACTGCATTTTAAATCACATATTTCTCAGCTCAACTTTCAAGAGTTAATGGTATGAACTGAACAGTGTTTATGTACACAGAAGATATAAACTCTTTTGTATAAATCATTTCAAATTCTTCATTTTATCACAAATTATTGCTAAAGACAACAAAATTGAGCCTTCTGGCACCAAAAAGTAAGCAGAGATCTGAGGATTTCCCTCATAAATTCTACAGAATATAATCAAATTATGTAACAATGAATTATAACAAACAAAATGAGTTTTCCTACTTACAAAAATGTGCTATTAATTACTAATCGGATAAAACTTCTCTCCACTTCTGAGACCTTGTGACAAATGTGTATGGGGTAATTTCCAGCTTCATGGCTATACTGGTGTCTCTCTGGCATATGATGTTAGCCAACACACTTAGGCTTATGTTTGACAAGCAGAAATATAAACTAGGTGATTGTAGCTCTGGAGCTTGAGATTCCAGATATGTAATACGGGTGCAAAACACCCAGCCAGGGTCTCTTATAGTGTCTAAATGCAACAACATATCGCCCCTGGGCAATTACAAATGGCTTGATGATTCCTTCAAATGCTAGAAACATTACAACCCTTACAACTGATTTTTACAGTAGCACCACAGGATATCAGATTGATCACAAGGTAGCCACATATTGCTAATATTTCTGTTGCTATGCCACTGATGACACAAAATAAGTATCTGAGAGCAGACATTTGTCTTGGGTAACGTTGCTGGCCTGCTGCCAGTGCTCCCAGCTCAGTTTTCTACCTGCCTTTGCCCTCCTGCTTCCAGACAAAAAGCTTTGGGACAGGAAAGGGGCCTGGAGGCTGATCATGAATTCAGAATGGTGATGTTGCCCTCGCTGCTTTAAGCCCTCCATATCTGAAATAAAAGCCTGCAGCCGGTTGATTCAGCTGGGGATGGAAAAGCCCAGACTTGTTTTTGCAGTCTAGGATCCCCTCTGACACCTCCCTGGTTGGAATGTGCTTTGGTTACGATGACACAGGCGAGATCTGTTTGTCACGTATGAGATCCCGTCTATCAAAAAGGGTCTGGCCCAATGTTGTGCACTTTGAAATCTGCCTGGAAACTCTCCGTGGCTCAAATCAAAGAGCTGCTTTACAGTTCTTTTCACGTATGTCAACGATTGCCTTTTTTAAAGCGTACAAATATTGGCTTTGTTTCTGTAGCAGGCATCGTTCTGCCCACACCTCTCAGCGCTCTTGGTGTGGTTTGTGTAATTTTTTTTTTTGTCTACTGGAACTTCCTGCCACATCTGTTACTAAACAGAATCTCAAAAGGAAATCAGCTTTCACCTGTCAACTGCCATGTGTACGTCCCCTCCTTTTTCCATGATGTTCCATTAACGTCTTTCATTTCCAGAGCTTTTACATTTTTACTTGTTTTATTCTTTTGGAAATCACTGTAACAGTCCAGCTTTCCTCTCGGAGCTGTGGCCCCTTCGTTTTTCATGTTGACAGCATTGATGCTCTCAGCAACATGGACTTTCTTTTCTGTCCTTGACAAACACAAAGCCTTTGGCCGCAGGAAGAGGTGTCCCCAGCTGTGTTGTAGTGGTGGCATCCCCACAGAAAGTCCTGTCATATAGCTCTGTGTCTTTGACCTGACCAGCCCAGCTCACAGTGTTTGGCTCTTTTCTCCATCCTTCCCGACCAAATAAAAAGATGAATTTTCTTTCGCCCAAAGAACCCCAAAACTGACCCAAAGAATCAGGCAGACATCACATACTTCACAGTGAAAAGAATCCCTGAGTGGATAGACAAGGGATTCCAAATGGAAGAAGCTTAACCAGAAATTGAGTTCTCATTGCACAATACTTGTCCACACTGCACAGCTCAGATATTAACACACACTCCCCAAAACTTCCCAGCATAAATAAACTGTAAGTAAGTCTGTACTACTCAGGCACACTGAAACATGTAGCACTAAAACCAAGCCAGTAAAACTACCATAAATACACAAAGAATTAAGCAACTGTACATCATCAGAGGCCAAGTGCTAATGCAGATCAATGATGTTTAAAGCCATGAATCACTGGAATTTGATTCTTCTCAAACTTCCATCAGTTGCTGGGATTATTACAGGAACTCAGAAAAATGAATCCTGCTTTCTTCTGACTAATCTGTTACACGCATGCAGAAGGAAGAAATCTTGTCCTACAGAGCTTGATAGAAGATTGGCTAAATGTAAATGTTCACAATGTTGAATGAACTAAATGTTCACCAGCAGCATTTTCTTTACAAGCTTTCTGTTGGCCTCCATTGCAGTCTGGAAAAGAGAGTAAAGAGTAGCTCAGAAAATAGCCACTTTACTTCCATCTTCTGTAAAGAGTCAACCTCATGGGATTTGTGATGCTTAAGACTTCTCTTAGGAGAATGTCCTCAGACTGCTCACAGCAGCTTTGGGATACTTTTGCTGAAACTCTCTTTCCTTGGAGGATTTGGAAAATGGCTTTTCATATGGCACTTCCTAGACGTAAGACTTGTTTCCAGTGAGCTTCCATCTAGCTCATTTTGGTTTGTATGAAACACAAGTTGCTCAAAGAACTGGCCTAGGATTACTTAGGTCCCCGGCAACCTCCTGGTGCTCAGTGCACCCATCTGACCACATAACCACATATTCCCATAAGCATAAAGAAGTAATTCATTTTAAAATCTCTAGACTTTTCTCCTTTGTTAAATTTTCTGCATGTATAGATACATAGTGATGATATCTCGTATAATTCTGTGCATATCCATCTCCTACTTATATGCTTTAACAATGTCAATGGGGCACTGTTTATACAGGGACACAAAAAAGTACTTTTTATTATTTAAGCAAGGATTCCAGTGGCATATGTTCATCTGACCTTTATCAGCTTCCATCCAGAAAGCTTACTTCTGCATAGCTAAATATATAAACATGCACCCACACACTTATCTCCATGTTCATACACATCCACACAAATAAACATTTCCAAACATTTCTGGGTGGTGGTGAATGACTGTCTCTGAGAACAGACACACAGACAATGTGAATCTCCACATGCTGGTCAGAGGAAGGGAGAGCCAGGATAGGCAACAACGCTTACTATAAGGCATCTGAACAGAAAAACAGAGACTTTCATGAGGAAGAGAGCAATCTACACTAGAGATAATCTACAGGGTAATGTTATACTTATCTCTGCCTGTGGAACCTCAATTATAGCTGTATTCCTGGCTTAGTTTTTGACATGCAGAGGAGAAAGATGTATTTCTGAGAATTACTTTTGGCCTAAGCAAGTAAGAAATTCATGTTTCTGGTACATGGGAGGCATTTTGTAAGTGAAATGATGTGTCCCACAAGAGGTGTCTCTGAGAATGACCAGGAGACTACAGTGTTAATAACCTTAGAAATGCAAATCTTGACCAGGGCAAAGATGGTCCTGTTGCATTTTCTAATATGCTGTAACTTGAGTGCACAGAAATGGATAAACTGATGTGTTCAGGTTTTTTTTTTTAAGAGATACTCTCAATAAGATAGTGATACATGCTAAGGCCTTGCCATGTGTTTAGTGATGGGAAGTGTTAGTGTGGGGAAATCCACCTTCTCAGGTTCCTCCAGTAGGACAAAGTGCTTGAGGTGCCTAAGTGGGGCTCAAATGTCCAAACTGATTTTCTCATGTCTCAGCTGACTTGTGCCACATTAATATTTGTTCACTCCCACAGATTGTAATCCTCCAAACCATTTAGGCACCTAAATCTCCTTGATTTTACACTATCAGACGTCAGCATTAAAGAACTCAAATGCCTTCTATTTACTCACAATGGCACAATTTTGATATCCAGGTAAACAAAATATCTCCCTGCCTTTTTCTCTTTTCTAACATGCAGCTTCAGTGGGGTACCTAGAAGAAACCATAACCCAGAACCATTTCCAATCTGGATGTTGGCCATACTGTTCAGAAATAGGAGGTACGGTTTAAATTCCATCAAATCTGAATAGAAAACTCTAGGTTAATATGTATATATGTATTTTAATAAAAATCTGTCTCTTTTGAACCAATTTTTGAAACAGAAGCAGAGCAGCAGTCACCATACTGTTTTTTTTTTACAAGCAGACCAATATATCAGCACACACTGGGCATGTTTTCCTCACAGAGGCCCTGGCGGGGTGAGCCAGGGGGACGGGCACCTTTGAGCCTTGCCTCAGCATGTGACATGCCTGGCTTCTTGGCCTTGTCATCACGGAAGTTATTCAGGGTTCACAAGGGCCCAAAACCGGGGAAATTTCACGTGGGCAAGTGACAACAACATGCAGTTCAGAGGCCTCCGAGGTGAGCCAATTCGTGGTTCGTGGTTTCCATGATCTCACCTTTTGATTTAGCAGCCCTATTTATCCTATTTGTAGGCATAAATCTTCTGTTGCGCTTACTGAGTGGTAGGCAAGAACTTCATGTTTTACATAAGATCAGATCTTCTACTACTTTTTTTAGTACTCACGAGGCTCTCAGAACTTCCAGTCCTTCATTTCATCCCGCAGACTACACCTACAAGAGGGTATTCATAAAAGTTACCTGCCCTCTTTCCTAAAAGAAAGGATATTTACTCTACATCACCTCATGCCACAGGACTAATGGATGCTACTTTATTGACTGCAGACAAAAGTTTTCTTATTAGAAGGGGTTCCCTAAGCAATGAACTAGAAAAGTGATTTCTTTTTCTATTTTTGCTAAATTTTCTCACTCTCATTCATGTTGAATGACTCAAACACAAAATGTTGGTGGACAAGTGCACCAGAAACAGAATCTGGATTTGCCAGGTTTTAGATAGATGCCTTTATCAAAGTCACAGCGGGGGTTTATTCCTTTAAATACCCAAAGTTTAGATCCTCAAACACCAGGTAAGATCTACAGTTGTCTAATTTTTCTAGGTATTTCTGGGTATTAGGGGGCTTGCTCTTGAAGCTTCCACAGTGCCTACATCCCTATTCCTGCATGCTCAGGAATATAAAGACACAAATCCATAAATAAAACAAAAATGATAGCTAAGAGTAACAAATTCAGGACACCTAAAGGACAAAGCAGGGCTTCAAAAAAAAAAATGTGTGTTAGTCATTGCCTATAGATCACTGATTAAAGGACTTACCTATAATGTAAAACTCTAGCAATATTTTTTCCTTGGCTGAAGCGATTCAACCCTTACTTCCCACAGACATGCTCTAACTCTAACCACTAGAACGTCCAGCCTCTGAAGTGGGGATTTCCTCATGTTAAAGCTATTTCACTTTGCATGAAACGACTAAATATTCTTTGGGCAACTGAAAGCTCTGAACATGATCCTTTAGCCTTTGATTAAGGACATTAATCTTCGTTGCAACAACTAAGCATTTCCTACCAACATCCTGGATCTCATTTTGTCCCTTTTGGCTACCAACAGTGTCTTTTTCATGTTGCAACTCATGCCCTGGCTCCATCTTCATGTTCTCCCTTGTTCAGCACTCCAAGCACGTCTAATGCAAGAGTGAGGGCACAGCATCCCACAAACACAGCCCTCTAGCAGCTATTTCCCCATGTTTCATTTGACAACAGTCCCGTGGGACACATAGGAGAGCTTGTGACATCTATAACACCTAACAGCCCCTGCAATGTAATTGATTGATAACCCTTGTTTTTGAAATGAAAGTTGCTATAACTGCTGAAGTGGTGTGTTCATATATATTAGGCTCAGTATGAGCAAATCTGTTTATTGAAACAATTTGCATGCTTTTTAAATTATTTTTTTCCTGCATGACTCTCAAACTTTTGTGGCTAAATACTTCCCAAGATTATTTTCAAGTTCTTCAGTCATATGTTGACACTGCTTTTATGCCTGGCTTTGGCTGTGATTTTGTATGAATGGTAAAATTAAAATTTAATCTAAAAATTAGATACTGCAATCAGGAGCTTAAGTCTTCCCAAGCACATTTGTGCTATGCCAACCACTCTGTCCAGTATTATTTGTCAGGGATTTTGACCAACCCAGCTCTTTGATTTCCTGTTTTCCTCAAGGCTTTCAAACTAGTCTTATTTTTAATACACTTTGTTTATAGAACTCTGTGGGAACCCTACTGCATCACTGCAGGATTGCTTCTGTGTTGTTAATGATAGAGATAATCAAGAGGTTTTCTTTCTAATGTGACTTTCCTGGCCCAGGCTCATACATACAGTTGCCCACACATTTGCTAATCTGGATGGATACTTTGCAAATACCTTTGAGGAGAAGGTCAGTTCTTTATATCAAAAGTTCATAAGTCAAGCCTCACTGAAAAGCCTTTTTAACCTCAACCTTAAGCATCCTAAGCATATCATTAGGAAGATTAGCAAGGCTTCTAGCACGCCACTGGGTTGCCTTATTTACTGAAAGGCCTGGCAGATCAAAGCAACCACAACTTCAAATAGTTGTGGCTTATCTAATGCTTCCCCTAGCACCACTGACCTCTCAATCATCCTATTTTTTTCCAGTAGGAAAGTCTCTGGACTTTCCTGGTATTCCTTACCAAAACGTGCAGTTAAAAGAAGCCACACGCCCAGTACTTGGTAAATAAAATTTGCTTAAAATAAGAAAATAGTGACAAGTCTTAATAATTTGGTTTTGCTAATGAAGTGACTAAGAACATGAGCAAAGTCCAATTCATTGTTTATATATTTATCTTGTACTTGGCAGAAAGTTTTCACAAACACTGAGGTCACTGATATTTGACCGTCTTTGGCATCATCCATCTGGGGTAGGAATGACTGAAGAGAGTTAAATGGTGAGTCCCTGTTCCGCAGTCACATCCCATATGGATGTATATGGACCTTTACAACCACACAGTGATCTAGAGATGTCAGCTAAGGTTTTTCCAGATGCAAGGCCCACCCACATGGATTGATTGGAGAGGCATAAGGGATAATAAACTGATTCATACTTTTCCTAAAACTGTATTATTCATCAGCTTAGGGTATTCATCACTTTATTCTGTATTTACATTTCCTTCAGGGCCTTGTTATTTATTCTGCATGCATGTGTTCATGTACTTTAATAGGAAATTCTTTATAATTTAATCAGACCTGAAATATCTTCAGGTTTATTGCTTACACTTAAAGCTAATTTGAGATCTATGTGCATTACCCAAAAAGCATTTTTATAAACAAGATATTTGACCTCAATCTTAAAGAAGATTACTTAACAACTTAATTACTCAAACGACTCCTGCCTAAATAAATAATTTAATGAATTAAAAATCAAATATTCATTTTTTCTCCAATATATCTGTTTCAGTTGAGTGTCAGCTGTCATTTCCATTGTGAGTTCCATTTTCATGGCTATATAATTTGATGTTTTTAATTTCACGGGGCTTAAACTTTGCTCAGCATTCTTGACTTAACAAAAAAGCATGGCAATTCGGAGTTAACCACTAAGTACTCAGGATTTGTTCTCGAAGTGCCATTTAACAATAAAATGTTAAGATTTGTTTCCTAAGTTTTTTTTACAGTAAAAAGGCATGTGACAGAACAATGATTTAGGTAGGTTTATTCTGAATATAACAACAGTGATTTTTAATGGTATTTTAAGTTACGTGTTTAGTTGCTTCCATTTTTATCTGTTTTTCCTTTTTAATTAACTTTCCAATGCTGCAGCATTCTAACAGCTGGAACATGTATCATCCACCAGATATCATCAATCTCTCATCCTTAGACAGACGTGGCATGTAAACAGTCTAACACTAATTAGCTGCAATTAAAATCAGTATCAGACAAAGAAAATACACAGTTTTAATACAGCAGTTTAGCATCTTTTGACTCAGGGCCAGGGATATTTTAAGAAAATATGAGCAATGTCATCCCAAAGTCCTCCTCACTTAACTCAGTGGTAGCGCTCTTCTAACCCTGACTTTAACAGCGAAATGTGTCCTTTAAACTCTATGGTCATGGTGATATTTCATAGGTTCATCAAAAGTGACTTACCAAAGAAATACATTAAACCTACTGATTTTAAGTAGGTATCTGAGCTAAAAGAGCCTACTGGTCTAAGAAGAGCTGTGAAAAAATAGCTAATGAATGATAATGTATTTTTCATTATTATTCTCAGAGGCACAAATAAAAATTCAACCTGACATAACTGTGAGGTCTGTGTGTATAAAAGCAAATTAGATTATTGGATACACTGCAAGCAGAACCTCTTATTTTTCCTATACATGCTATCAAAGGATGTAATGCTACATATCAGTTGTGCTGCAACCGTGTGTTTCCTGCAAGCATTTCCAGCAGGATTCTTAACATACTACTGCAATAACCAGTAGAAATGTCTTCTGTACACTGACATATAAACATATCTGATGATAATTTATGTTATTTAAACTGTTACCTTACCTGTGCAGCAGGGATGGCAAAGGTAGACTGTAGACTGGGACCTGGTCTGGTGACTAATGGGACATTTGATTTGTTGCAGCCCAGTCAGTAGTTCTACAAGCTGCTGCTGTGGACAAAACATCACACGATCACTGGTGGTGAAAGCCGAGAAGTAAGTTCATAAAAGATGTTACACAGAAGTAACTAAAAGGCAAACTAGATAGGAACAATTAAGTGAATACTGGAGTGAAACATAACACTTCTGAACTGAAGGTCTCTGAACCTTCTCCCTTAAACTTTCACTCTCCAAAATACAAAACCTCTTGAACTCTTCATCTGTTTCTGCAGGAACGACACTTTCCTCTCTCCCATCTCTCATTCTCCAGTGACAGGTCACTCAACAGTGGCAGGGTGCATCTAAGCAAAGGCCATGTGGGTTGGGATGAAGATTAGCTCTGCAAAGGTGCCTAAAGCTTTTCAGGCACTTGAGCAGTTTAAATTAAAGGCGAATCAGGCTCCCATGATCTGATGGGACCTTTTGATGACAAAAACCAATATGGGGACATTTGCGGCATGACATACTGTAAGAAGAGGTGACCACACACAGGTACAGATGCTCCTAAAATGCAATCAACCAATTCAATGTTTCTTACCACAATATTGTGGAAAAGACTAGGAATCTCTGAAGGGAGCCTTTAAAGGAGACCTGCTTTCTCTGGAGGGAGGCACAGATGTTTATCATCAACAAGTAAGCTGATAACGGCTTGGCAAAGAAATAATCCAGAGTTCCCTGTCTTATTGCTGTGAAATTCCTTCACTTTATTTCTATGGGGAATTTGCAAAAGGGCAGAGGCTGTTTTGTGGGTTGCTTGCACTCCTTGGGTGATTTAGTCTCTTTGTGCATCATTTACTCCACATAATAAAATAGAGGTGTAATATTCCTCATCTTTATTATTTATTGCTAATTGTTAGCATTAATTGTTGAGTGTCGAAAATGTAGCAGGCACGTTATGGTACCAGGAGAGATGCTCAGCAGGAGGCACCAGGCTTTGCTGCGCAGCCTTGTCCCACTGGGACTTTGGCTCAATGCCACCATGGTGGTTCCTTGTGTCTCAGGACAAGGGAGAGGAAAATTCTGGGCAGGGAGGTACCTGGAACGCTCCGTGCTCCAGTGATTCATTTAATGCTTTTGGATATTACTACTCATTGTCATGGAAGCTGACAGCTGCTATAGAATAGTCCCTATCTGCCGAGATGATCAGGGAGTGGAGGGCATAGCACAAACCCGCTTTATTTCTCTTTTCATTCTTGAATTCTTCTGTAAGCTGTGCTGAGTGATATGTGACAAACTTGGCCTTTTAATAGCCTTAATTTCTGATCTTCCTACACCACTTCATTCACACCGCTGATTAAGCTGGCCCAGCAGTTTGTAAAACCACTATCAAAAAAAAATAAAAGGAAAAAAAAAAACGAGAAAATCAGAAAGGCTGGATCCGAACGTCTCCTCAGAAGATCTGCAGAGATGATTTCTCCCAGTGTGATTCCCTTTCCTGATGTATATTTAGGGGAAGTGAACACTATTTTAATACAAAAGAAGTAGAGCAAGAGAGGACAGGAGAGGAGAGAGGAAAAAGGAGAGAAGGGAGGAAATAGATCTCTCTTTTCCCTTTATATCCAAGACTTAAAAGAACTGAAGCAATATACAGCCAAACCCAGGCAAATTTTGTAAATTTAACAGAATACATTCATGAAAATCAACAGCACTGGACTGAACACAGGCTTACCTAAAAGACACCTTTTTTTTTTTTTAACATTTTTGCTCTGTTCACTGTGCTCTGTTTTTTTTTTTTTTTTTTTTTTTTTCCCCCCAGTGTTGCGCGTTTCAAGCGC
>NW_010579923.1:73559-99834 GCF_000705375.1 Tinamus guttatus
GCATCCACATTTCACCTGAACATCTAGTATACATCTGTAATCTGCTGGCACCAGTTTTGGCTGCAAATAGTAGGTTTTGGGGTAGAAAACTGGAAAGACTTGATATCTTGGTGTTTTACCTGAATTGGGAGCAGAGCCTCCATCCTCTGTTGTTAGCATTCCAAAAATTTATTTCCTGCTGCTGCAATGCTCCAAACAGCAGCCACTGAGCACTGAAGAAAATCTCAATTTCACAGTAGATTGCCATGCAAATCCCTGCGAGGGAGAAGTGCTCTCTGCCACCCCAAGAAGCCCTGTACAGGCAATACCCAACTTTCCATCTTAAATGGTCTCTTACATGTGTTAGTGCGTGTATATACATATATAGGCATGCATATATATTTATTCTTGTATGTATATGCATGCTTATTATATATGCATTTGTGGGTATATATCTCTAAATATATGTACTTGACAGGCAAGAAAGCAGCCTTTCGAAATGTAATTCCCTGTGCATTATGTTTATTATCAGAAAGAAATATGAGATTCTGTTTCATCTCTGTAGTAGCTGTGTCAAATGGCAGCTTTAAGGGTCTAGCATCATTAAAAACCTGGCAGAACATTTTTCTTATCTCTGAAGCCTCCAAACAGAAAATTAGTAAAGTTTCCCTGCTACTGAGGTTGAATATGTTTACCAAAAGTGACCATCAGCTACATGCCATTCTGCTTTTGATTCCACAGAAAGATGACCTAAATATTTAATCATTTGCTTTGCATGTTTTTATTTTTACAATAAATATTATAAAACATCCAGCATAGTATTTTAATGGCATTTTGAGCAGCTGAACTATTTCCTTACCAGTAAATATATTTTGCTAAGTAAGTCAGGTCTTTGGATGTACTCAGAGAGCCAAACTGAGCAACACTTCCTCCCTATTCCTGCTTAAAAGTAGTCGTGCCAGCTTGAAATTTTTAGCTCTTCATTTTTCTGCCACATTCAGAATACAAGAAGTGCTTATCACAAATGAATCTTTTCTACAAGGCTTCTTCCCAGCAGGCTTTGAAAATGCAGCCAGTTAAGAGAGAATCAGCCCCGCGACATCAGCCTTTGTTTAATACATCAAACCCTACAGACCAAATTTAATGATTAACAAGGAAGGTGGATACATTGCAGAAGATGTAAGTGCCCGTAAGGTTTTCTGCTGGCACTGGAATGGCTTAACAACAGGTTATTGTTTATTGCACAGAACCAAACAGAAGAAAAAATCTCACAAAATGATCTGGTTTTAGAAAGACTAGATTTTGGTCAGTGTTAATGGACAAAGTGTCTGGTATGATTCTGTGGTACTATTCCTGGTCAGCATCAAAACTTGCATTCAGAATTAAAGAACTCTCACTTAGGCATCTCTTTACTCCTGATTTGTTTTGGTTCTTTAGATTGTTCATATATTTAAACTGTTCATAACATCACAGAACTGATCTTACGTAACTTAATGTGTGCTAATTCTAATTTATATGTTCTACTTAAAAGAAACTAGAAAACAAAGCATGACATATTTGACAAAAAGTTGCATACACTGGCCATTGCACAGCTGCTACTGCCAGATTGAAAGAAATATTATCTATTTGTCCTGGGTTTTCATGTTCAAAGATTCACTAAGATTTAAAGTAGGAAAATAATACCCCCTATATTTAATGATCTTCTAAATGTACTTCCAAAGGAAGAGACATATATGTTACATTGAGTCTTTTTGCAGTTCCTTTAGAGATAATATTGGAATATGATGGCATGGAAACAAATAAATACATATTTTCAGACCACAGCAAATCTTCTGGTCTGTGGGAGAAATAGATCTTAATGAAACAGCAGGCTGGGCTGGATGATCATTCGTCTGAGTACCCAACACATGCCCTTAGCCAGGGCATTCGGATAAATTCCCAATGCAAGCCCAGTGGTGTGAGTTTGTGCCATAGATGTGGCAGGTGCCTTGCAGAAGTACAACTTTGCTTGGGAACCTGCCATAAACACAATAGCCTGAGCACTAAGGGTTACAATGAGCTCATATTTATTTTAATATTGTTTGCCTCCCTGCTCAAACAACTCCCTGGATTATTTTGACCTCGTGTTCATTCCAAAAAGGCACTTATCTGTAAACACCACCTGCATGGCAGAGCACAACGTGAGCTGCCTCTGCTGCTGTATTGCTTTCTTATCATTCATAATGTGCAAATTTGACTGCCTGTAGAGTCAGCCTGCAGGCTGCCAGGCCTTGCAGATGGCAGACCACCATTTACAGCATTTACGTTTTACAGCTCTAATGAGAGAAGTCAATATAATGAAGACCTTTCCACCTCTGTCACTATCATGCTGCAAATGATCTCTTTTTAGCACTTGCTTTATTTCTCTCCTATAGTTTACAGATGATATTGTTTTTAAATATTTGGGCTTAATTTTGGCATTGGTAAGCATTGGGTCCTCACATTGTATCTTCCTGGAACTAACATTTTCTGGTTGTTATCTAGTGTTTTAATTCATTTAATTTAATTTAATTCATTTAATTTCACCCCTAGTGAGGGATTAACTGTCATCTTCTCTTATCTCGTATCATATTCAGAGTGAAAGGAGCTCCTCCAGTCCGATTCCTCATTACACTGCTTTGCGTGGGTAGATGGTAGAGTTGGAGGTTAAAATCTCCTCTTTTCCTTGTGCTCCCAGTACCCTAGAGCCATGCAGTGACCTCAGTCACAAGGCACTTCCTCTTGCATGATGCCATGCAGGAATATCCTTCAGTTTCCATATACTGTGCAGAGTTCCTAGAGCATGGGTTTCCACTGATTCATAAGCTGTGTCTTCAAGTATTTCCAACAACTTCTTTTCTCAGGATATTTGGAATTGGTTAGGACATAACTGATTTACTGTGAAAACAGCCCTTTCCATGGGCCTAGTTCCATTTCTTTTTCATTATCTACAGTGTTACAGTTTTGTTTTAAAAATAAACATTGTAAAGAAAATAAAGTCAGGGGGAAGATAATATGAGTATAACATGTCATCAGCTTTGCATTGCCATAGTAAATGCAGCATAATAGTTCTAGCATTCACTAGAATATGATTACATTTGTTGATGACAGTATGATCACTCATTTTTTATAGGAGAAAAATGGGAACTTTGCCCTATATTATGTTCCCATTCTTATAATCTTATTCACTGGCTGGTACCAGACTTCACAAATTGGACATTTTTCTTTGCAAGTCATGCATGGACACACATTCCAATTCTGCCATTAAACTTAATGGAAAAAAATTTGACCCAACCATGTCAGCACATTTTTATGAGTAAAGCCCCAGAGTGTCTTATTCAAACTTCTGGTAGCTTATGAGTTTATAGGCATCTTTGGCATGGGCTTTCAAATCAATGAATGTATTTTAAAACATTATTTGTCAGAACTCTATATTATCATTTTTTTTTTCCAATTCTGATGATTTATATGTACTCTTCTAATTTCCTTCCTCTGGCTCCTAAAAGACATCTTCACTGCTATGCTACTCAAGCAACTGGCCAACTTTAATACAATAAAGATATCTGACTGAACATATTCTGAGAATGTCCACATGCCAAAAAAACACTAGATAATTATTTGTGTCTCCTAAATCTTCAATTCCTCTTTTTTCTCCTGCTCCATTGAATCCTTTTCTTGACCTGTTCCTACGGATACATGACTGAATTTAACAGTTTGTTTCTTTGTATGCTATAGGTGCCCTCACACACATTTTCTTCACTACAAAGCACAAAACAAATTTATATACAAATAACTGCTTTTTTTACAGAGCCCTGTTTGGTGCATTATGACCTTAATGTATTAAGTCCAGTACCCTTATGTCATTGAATTTAATTGAATATTTTATTCTGTTTCCTTTCTGTGAGCCTCATTGCCAGAGAACATACAGACCCTGTAAGTAATTAGAACTTACTGTGTGGGGTCCTAGGTCATTATGGTCCCTGCCTCAAAATGGTCAAAGTGAAAATAAGACAATATTAAACACAGTCATGCCCATGACATTTGTCTGCTTCCCATGATCCTAAGCATCTCCATAGATTTTCATGACTTCTGTTAGCTGAGAAATATCTTTCATGGAGTAGATGACTCCTTGTTCATTGAGCAGAAGTTTGGCATCTCACCTATGGATGGCGTCTACAGCTTTTTGCTTAATTTCTGTCTGGATCTGTGGAGAAAACAGCCTTATTCACACAGCTACAAGACACTGACTATCTAGTCCTGCAAGATGACCTCTTCCTAATTGGGTGCATTGTGGGCTTTCCTGGTGGCTGATGACTCTAGTTATCACTTTCCAGCCTGAAAATGGGACTATAACCTCTTAAAGAACACTTTGTCTGGACTTCCTGTCTCCTCTGTCACTGAATGCCTAATTACCGATTTCCAGCTATGAATAACTTACATATTACATTCTACTTCTTAATCCTGAGTATATTTCCTTGAATTTGTGTGCTCTAGATTTCTACAAACACCTTCACTCCTCCAAGGCTTTATGAACACCTGCCTGAAATAAACAGCAATTTTCCAAATAATTATTTTTAAATATTTCATGTTATCCATAGAATTTAAGTTTTTTATTTTCCCCTGAATACACTATCACAAGTAATGTGACAGCTTATTATTATTTTTTATATATGTTGCTCTTAAAAAATCTGGTTGCCCAAATGTCTAAATAGCTTCACTTTACCATGCGCTAGTCTTTGTTATTCCTCTTTTCCTCCATAATATCTCTCTGCAGAGCCTAGATTATGGTTACTGTAATAGGTGTTCTGTCTGGCACCATAAGACCTATTTATTTCATTTTGCTTTTTATTGCAATTATTTCTAGAGATCTGGGCATTCTTATTATACAATTATTCTTGGGCTGCCATTTCAATTGCTAGGACTAAACCTGGCTGGTCTCTTGATTATGGTAGTGTTAAAGCCTGTGGCTCAGCACTGCTGGTCCCTCTTGCATGCCTGACCTAAATTGCCGTATTCCATCTGCCTTTATGCATTTGCTTAAATCTGGAATAAAATCGTTACTTGATGTGTTATCAGTCTCAGTTTTTATCCAGGGATCTGAATTCAATTCTCCTCATCAACATGTGGGTCTGCAACAATAACTGAGTCACAAAGCTCTCATGAAGGAGGAAGTTTGAGGAGAGCAGAGTCTTTCTATAGTTTCACTCAACCTTTCATATGTAGGATATCACACAACTATTTCAAATATGCTTTCTTGTGATGCTGCTTCTTTTTTGAGCTGGCACTCCATAGGGATGAAAGGTTGTACAAAGGAGGCTTTTATGTCCTTGACATAATATTTAGCACAATAGTCAGAAAGAGATGTGGCAATAAAAAACCAACATGGACCAAGTATATCCTTGAGCAACCACATTTGAAATAGCCTGCCGTAACTCAAAGGAAAAATAATTTTTTCAGAGAAATGTATTAACTGGTTCTACACAATTCTGCTTCTGCTTAGCTGGAAGGAATTTGTAGTCTCATTATCCAATCATTGATCCAAATGTTGTTTTGCACTTCAAAATAGTAACACACACTATCCAAGCCTTAGAACAAAATGCGCCTCAGAGGCAGGAGAAAACTAAGGTACCTTCAGCTTGCAGCAGCTCTGGAGCTGTGAAGCAGTGTGTCACCTTCAGGTGGAACTGCAGCTAGGCTTTATTTCTTCACTTGTGCAATTTAAGCTGATATATCTTTTGGGCTAGTTACTCAGAAATATGGCAAGCCAGTTCACACTTTTTCTAGCTGCAAATGCTGCTCCCTAAAATGAGCTCTTTTTTGGGTGTCCTTGCAGCTATGTTACAGCTAATCATGCATCTCTCCTTCCAAGCAGAGACAAGTTCTGCTTCTCATTTTCACAAGAGAGCAGTGAGGCCAAATGATGGGCCGTCTGCCAAAGTGGATCATTGATATACACCTCATAGTCATCCCCACCAACGCTGATCGTATCAGAGCATCACGGGACTTTAACTTATTCATCCCACTGCAGGTGTTTCAGGTGAATACAAATTTTAAACGTTTCTTCATATTTCATGAACCCTGAAGTGCACTGTAAAAAGCATCTCAATATTGTTGATAGTACTGGGCTCTTAATTATGTCTTCAGTATCTCCATTTGAAAGTCTTGTTATTGTCAAGAAATAAAGAGAAGGAAATAAATTATTTGTTGTTTGCTATTTGGGCAGGGACTTTTTGTCATTGTATATATGTGTACAAGGCAAAACACATTTGGGGTGCGACTATCCTTTTAAGGCTAACATTAATAATAATGTAAATAGGTTATTTGTTAAGTTCTTAAGCAATTCTCCCAGAAATTCTAGTTTTGGTCTCTTTACACTTCAAAGTCGGTAAGATATGTAAAACAGCCTCCTTGTTTAGCTTATTTCATCTCACCTATTAGTGTATGAGGAATCAGAAAGGCACAGCTTCCATCTCGGTTCCACCTCCATAACGCCCAATGAAGGGTTCCCATAGAGATGCAGGAATTGAGGCAGGGCTGCTCGAAGTAAAATGAGAACTACAGAAAATAACGGAAATGAGGAAATCACACTGATGCTGACCTCGTTGCTAGAGTATCTTGTAATTAACACAGGCTCCGTTTCCTACAACTCTTTTTTTCAACCACTAAGCTACTGAACTGATACTTTCTTCTTTTGGAACTGTCTTATTTTATCTAAATAATTACTTATTCAAGAAAACCTGGGCTGCTCACCCTCATTTTGTAACCAGAATTGCTATTGGCCACTCTGGTCTCTTTTATCTCCGGCATCCTGAACTGATTACTTTATTCACACCAGAGGTTCTCAACAACTGATATTTTTTCTTCCTCAAAATTTTAACTTAAACCTATTAAAGAGATTTTTTTTTTTAATGGTTAAAAAAAAAAAAAGTTGTATAATATTGGTCAGCTGACACAAAGGGTCTAGGCTGGATACTGGATAAAGGGTCTGTTTTCTTTGGTGAATTCTAGTGTAAACGAAACAATATTCTCCTTAATGTAGCAGTTGTTGTCTAAATAGGTCTTCCACTTGAGATAATATTTCCCAATGCAACATTTCACGTTGCTTCTAATGAGAAGCAATGAAGAGATGAGCTATAGTGAATTTGCACTATCCTCATTGCCCCAGCGTTAGCTGCTTTATGGGCATTTATAGTTATTTGTAGAATACTTAAGTCAAAATGTACATGTGTGCAATACAGTTTTCAAAAGAGAAAAAGAGTGTTAGGGAGTTAAAGATCACAAAGTTGGACAGAAAGTTGGTGGCAACGTCCTGAAGTTTCCTTTGCAAATCCCAGAAATACAAATTTTCTGCTAAGGGTCCACAGAGGATTAGGATCTCCACATCGCTGAGGTCTTTCCATTCAAGCACCCAATTCTTTTGTGTCCTTTTAGCATTCTGCCCTTAAAGACAGTTAAAATATTATTGTATTCATGTCAGATGGGAAATTGTCTTTCTAAGAGGCAGAAAACAGGAACTGGACAGGAAAAAACAAACAATTAAAAAAAAAAGTTCAGTCTGAAGTAGGGCTTATAGAAAATAAACAGTGATAAGATTGCTTTCCAAATCAGAGGAGAGAGAGCATTTATATGTTAAATATGTGGAATTAGCACTCTCAGTTGTGCTGGAGTCTGTGAAGTTTCCATGGCATCTTGTCGTAGATTATACAAATACCCAAGAAAGAGTAAAGGTGTCTCAGATCAGGCAGCACCCAATATGTTTATCCAGCCCTGATGGGAAGAGATGTGTTTATTCAAGCTGCTAGCCAAAATTATATATGCTAGAGGCTGCTAAGGAAGGGAAGGAATTTATTATTTTAACAGTGCAACATTATAAAAAGAAACTAAGAAGAGTGGATTTCATGAAATTTCAAGCATGGCTTTCACAAACTCGAGAAGGAATAGAGGAGTGGGGTGAACAGGTAGGAAAATATTGAGAGTCAGACTGTTACTTCATAGAAATTAAGCATTAAATCAGTGTGACCCAGGAATCTCTGAATTCCAGTGAGGTGTGCTCCCATGGAAAGCAAACATGCAGTCCCGTGCTCCCTGTCTCCCCCAGCTCTACACTTACCTCCTTCTTTGCAACAGCTCTAGTACTATGGGGATCCTGCATTGTAACGAGGACTAGAGGCAGTCAACTCAAATCTGAGCATCTTGTCTTGTGCATTAGGTTTCACCCCAATGAATGTCTTGAATCAACACTTACCACGTTTGTAGGTACTGTGGAAAATAATTTCTGCACATTCCTCTGAGCGTAGGGTTGTGGCATTTCATCACTATAAATCTCCAAAATACATAACTGAAAAGTCAATAATCTGTGTTTAGAAAGTCAAAAAGCCAATACATCTACATTCTGTATCAAAAAAATGCACGTTTTGTAGTCAATGAGTCTGGTAGCTGTAAAGATCAGAGTTGTATCTGCTTGCTGAATTGAGTTGCATTTCACTGTTAGTGGGGCAATTTCTCATGTGTAAGGGGCTCATATAATCTGTCTCAAAGAATTATTACCCTGCTTAAAGCAAACTGTTTTGCAGGGATTGCTTTGGGTTTTTAGTTTTGTGATAAATCCAAACTTCCTTTGTTTTGCTTTATTTTGTTTCAGTGTATAAGATCCATTCACTGGCTTTTCAAAGCAAGACCTTTTGTTTGCATGAGTAAAAATATACTTGCATAAATTTACATACCACAAAATATACACAGAGGAAAACAGGGAAATGTGGCAAATATAACAACAGGACCTTTGGAAGAGCACATTGGTCAACAGAGTCCGGGCCCAAGTTTTATTTTTATTTTTATTTTTATTTTTATTTTTATTTTGTATTTTTACAATAACTGCTTTAATTCACCTCAGTATTGTTCAAAATAATGGAAAGCTTGAATTGTCACAAGAGTGTTTTTGACAGTTGCATGTCAAGTGAGGAACTAGGGGAATGTTCTTTTGTCCTTTTTCTAGAAATTCTGTCACAATCTAGTCCTAAACTAGTACGAATTCGGGAGTTCATACAACTCCCAAGAATTTCCACATTAGCAATTCCCATCAGCTACACCAGAAAGGAACAACCCACAACCAAACAAGCTGTAGCTGACTGATCTGATGGAGACGAGGTGGATCTTGCTGCACCATTCCCTCTGGAAGGGTCCAGACACCTCAGCTTCAGTTCTCATACTTTAACAACTTGGCTCCTTTGTTTAAGCAAAATATTATAATAATTTAGTTAAAAAACAAATTATAAAAATATCTTCACCACATTTAGTAAGCTTAGAACTTTCATAGACAGAGATCTTGTAAGGCTTTTATCCTGTAGTTTTCTTAAATTATTTTGCATTGGAACAAAATTTGGAACCACATCTAAGAAATGATTTTGTTTCCCATGAGTTAAACAGAGGTTTAAAAAACATTTAACGTCTACTAGTTTTGTACTTTGTGCAAATATATCTACTGTTGCCAATATTGTTTAATCTGTTTCTGTATCACCTTGCATTTACCAGCTGTTCCTTGAATGAAACCTCTGTACTAGATTATGTTTAACATTAATTTAATGAAGAAAAATGCTCCTTTGATTGTGCTCGTCAGCACACTCTTGTCTCAGCTCTGTTTTTAGTGTCACTGAGAGCAGGTGGGAAATGACAGTAGATCCTTATAAGCATAAGAATAAACACTTTGCTAGGCTCAATAAAAGTCTTGATAGGCCAGTGTAACTTGTGCTGGAAATCCAGACTGATTCCAGTCTCTCAAACCTAGAAAAAACTTTATTTTAACCTCTGTTGTCAGGGTAACATTACTTCCAGGAAAATACAAGGTCTATCTAGACCATGCAGCTGAAAAGTGTGCTGCAGGCATTGGTATAATGCTTACATGAGGGTCCATCTTGCAGCTGTGCAAGGTAGCTGTGCACAAAGATCTTTGCCTCTTGTGTTACTAAATTATTTTTCTAAGTATAGAGATAACTCACAGGACATAAAGCTAGAGTAGGACTGAAGTAGGTTGGTTATTTCACAGCTCAGGATCTGTAAATGCTGGAGTCTCCTTCATTAAGCCCCAGACGATCGTCGGTCATGCTGATGGATGATTCCATTACACATAGACATAAAGCTGGAAAAGCCGAACTGACTGTTATTTCATAAAAGAGGAATTCTGCTTCAAAAAATTGAAGTAGGTTAAATGTCATGATCTTAATGGGCTTCCAGGTTTTAATATGTTTCATTCTACTTGGTATAGCATATGTTATAACTTATATGGATTAGCTCATCTAATTCCTGTCCAAAATCTTCTTTTGAAAAAGAATTCGCTGAGAACATTTACACCCATATTAGAAGTGAAAGTGCTTTAAAAAAATAAAATATCTGCCCACAATAAAGAATCCAAATCCTTTCCATATCACTGTATGACATATAGATGAGCTGTGAGCCTTGGGAAGACTTTCATATCACATCTGTAGCAGATGCAGTGTTATAAAATGTCGTATTCATATTATCATATTCAGAAAGATTTAGAATAGTCACTGGAAATTCCCTTGACAGGCTTTTTTTTTTTTTTTTTCTTGCTTAGGAAGGTCTCTGTTAGGTTTGCAGTGTCTTCATCTGAACACAATAATACAGAACTGCCATGAGAATATGTCCAAAATACCAAACGAATCAGCTACTTTTGAAATAGTATAATGCATCAGTGTTGGAGAAGACAAAACTGTTAAGTCAATATTTTCAATAGTGACATGTTTATTAAGATTTTCAAAATAAAGTAGGTGTTTTCAGGAGGTTTCAGCAAACAAAGTGCTAAAATGATGAATAGTAGCTGCATCATCTGAAAAACCCGTTCATTTGTATCATCAGTTGGGACACCCCAAACCTGGAATCTTTACATCTGTATCAGCTTGCAAAGATTCTAGTTTAGCAGTACAGCCCTAAATGCATATATATGAGAATCTTTTAAACACTAGATATTATATTGAGAAGACAAATCTTGGTTCGTGCATTGTTTTAAAATTGCTTCCATTCCTCACGCAGAATACACAAACAAAAAGAAAGTAAAAATATACAAATGAGGCTTCTAAGAAAATGTTGCAATGAAAGAAAATGACAAATAATTTCCTTTGTTTGGAATAGTAAATACAAGGAAAATCTCTACAAACAAACTTCTTACAGTAATGCTATGAGTTAAGGTCACAGTGCAGGTCATGAGATCCTGAACCACTCATTTCTGGAGGAATTACTGGAAGTTCTTCTCCACAACCCTGGCGAGGCCAGTTGTATTTGTTGGTATGGCAAGGTCCCCAGCTGAGTTTAGGGTTAACACACACCACCACCATATCTGCTTATTGTACTTTCTTTATAAAAACCAAGCTCAATATAGAAAGCTATTCTAGGAAGTCTCTATTATTTTAGATATTGGTCTTAATACTTAGAGACTGCCATCTTCAGGTCACTGCTTAAACTATAACACAAGAATGTCAGCATGATCGGGTGGTCACTGTGAAATGAATTGCAGGATTTGTGTAGTTTCTAAGAGAAAAACAGGTCCAGCTGTCTGCCCAGGCAGGTGTTTCAGCACACACTGATGAAGGTCAAGCCCATCTGGAAGTTGCTTCATGCCCATGGCATTTTCACAGAAATTTCATATCCTTTCTATCGCTGTTTTAACCTTGGTCGTTTCTCCAAAAATACAGAACAACTAAACACCGTATTCTTGAGTCTATCCTAGCAAGATCCAGCACAGCTTGTTTTAAAAGCCCAGTTTGATAGTTTTCTACCAACATTTTGTCTGTGGCATATTTAGTTGATACCAGTATGAAGGATGTATACGAAAAAAACTCCCCAAAGATGCCCGTTACTACCACAATGCTAGTGCCAACACTATAGGCTGCAGGTCGTGTGAATGCAGCACATCTGGTCGAATTCAGAGAACATTTTCCCCTTGAAATGTTTGTAGAAGGACTTTCTTTATTTTTATACTGTCTGTATTTATTGGTTTAATTGATTAAAAAAAAAGATTATTAAAAAAAGAATTAATAAGAAAAGAAACAAACACAAGCCTTCCATACAAATCTCTGGATATTTTCTATGCAGAGGTGTTGCACAAGCAACATTATACTTGTTTTCTTCTGTTACTTAATCAAAAGCTCTTTACTTTTTCCTAGCTGTTTCCTTAAGTCACACTGCTTGAGTCCACCAATGTTTCATTTCTTCTGTATTTTTGGTATTTTCAGTACAATATTCTGAAATAATAGGCTGTAAATGCAAAGACTACATGGAAAATTGCCAAGAGAGGATTAAACTATTAAAAAGGCCAAGAGCCACTTCTTTTCTTTTGCTTGTCTCACATTTGTTCTTTAGTCAATTAGGGGAAAAAAAAAAAAAAGCAGCCGGAGTGAGCAAAAAAGAACGTGTAGTAAGTCGTCCTTTGAACATGGAGATTTTACCTTCATATTCTGTTACATAAAGTGAAATGATGAATGTTCGCTTCCTTACCTGTGTATTTTTTTACTTTAAATAAAATGGCAGTTGTCAGTTCTTTCTGTTGGTTTTCCATTTGGGGCACTGGGACATCATGTTTTGGGAAGTCTTGTTCCTGAACTGAAGAGATGAGAATAGCAAACTGTAAAAGAAGCTACTTTAAAACCAGTTTCTCATGTTTAGTTTCAAGTTCTGACCCTGCTAGCCAAGTACATGGATGCCTTCTGAATGCAGTGGAAATATCTAATTTTAACAGATGAAATAAATGGAACTAAGCATGTAATAAGGGTAGTATTTAGTACAAATATGGCAGAGATTGTCCAATAAAGATTACCTAATGAGCACTGAAGTGCCTTCTCTAGTTACAAAGTAATAACAAATCACTCCAAAATTTGCATTAGTAACAGGCTGACAGAAAATGCCCAAAAGCAAACTTTAAAACATCAATCTCCAGTGTAGAAAGTATAATCTTTTATTTACTAGCAATGATGCTACTAAGTACTCCTCACACGAATATCGAGAAATCATAAAGCCTATTTTTTCACTGTCTTGAGAGCCAGTGAAGACAGCCTTGCGAGTATTTCCAGATGTTAAATCGACACAGCACATTTCATAGATCTCGGGTTTTCTTTTTGAGACCATTTATAGAACTTTGGAAAGCACACAAGGCATCATGTTATTACAAGGTAGGGAGGAGTGTTTTATTTTTAAAACAAATTAAGGACACGACTTAGTTTTTTTGCAATCACTATTAACATCTGTAGTACAAAAAGGAAATAGCTCTAGGTACCTAAATAATTTCCTATAATTAATGGATTTGCACCAAAGAATATATCCTAAACTTGGATGCAGCAAGCTGTGAGGCATCCAAACACTGAACTGGGTCTGATATTATTTTTATGAATTGTATAACATTTACAACTACTTAAGCGGTCACTTCAATAGCAATGAACTGTTCGGTCCCTTAAATCTGAAGCCCAAACAGTCGGAGAATGAAGACTTCTCAGAAGTAGCCAGTAAAAAAGGAATATCTCTGTGCAGTGGTACAGAAACACACCAAGATCACTCGAGTAGTCTAAGACAAAGCAGGAGCAGTAAATAGTGTGTTGGTCTCTTACATTGCTTCCCCTTTATGGTGTTTTGTTTCATCTTCAGAAGTTTCCTCCAAGAAGATGTATAGCACTTTCTTAAGACAAATAGAAGAGTGTGTACAAATGACATGGAGGGAGAGAAGAATGCTATGAGTCCAAATGCATATTGCCATTTCACTTGAACTAATTCCTTTACTATAAAGTTATATTTGCTTTGATGCAATTTGGAAAGAATGAGCAGCATATTTAACAGTTAACGTGGTCTGCATTTTATATTAACAGGTTGTCAATATGCCAAGTCAGTTTGGTAACCCTGAGCTTGCGTAGTTCTGATTAACTTACGGCTTTTATGCAAACATTAACTGAGTCCTGGCATGTAGTGTTGTTGCAAATACTAATCATGGCATTATCATAGATTAGATGAACATGAAACAGATTTGGCATATTGAGCTCTGCTAAAAATCGTAGGTGTACAGGCAACTGCAATGTGCTTGCCAAAGGCAACAAAGCAGGGAAAATAATGTAGAAAACAAACCCTTGGCTGCTTAGTTACACAGTGCATAGTCCTACCGTGCCACAAAGAACGGCAACTGGCAAGAAAACAGATTTTTTAATCATTATTCTGTGAGATTTCTCCATGGGATGATTATGGTTGTTCAAAGTAGGTTCTGCTTCATGAAACTACTGACTATATAATAAAGTCATTTACAGGTCCTAAACTACAAATCATGTTGTTAGATGATGAAAGTAACTGCATTGTTTATGTGTATGTTATTTCTGCCAAGCAGGAGCAAAAGCCAGTGCAGGATTCTTGCAATGAGATCACTAAATTATACTTTTAAAGCATCATGTGTAGCAGGTTAAAGTTGCACCTAGCTGAGCTTCAGCTTTTTTTCCCTCTTCTCCTTTTTTACCCATGACAATATTTTTAAAAATTGCCATCTGGTATCCCATCTGGCTGCAAGTCCAAACCTACAGTTTCTGGAGTTGCTTTTGCATGTCCCAGTGCTGACTTCATGAACGAGACAACAACTCTGAAAATATTAAATTATGCTGAAGAAAAATGACAATGTTTGTTCTTCTCTTCAGGTGCTTGAAACACAAAGACACAACAGACTTCTTGAATTTCAGAGGTTAAAAGAAAAAAATAACATTTGCTTACTGCAGTGAGATGGAATCGTTAGGGATTCGAGAAACTACATGAAAACAGGAAGGCAATAGAATGGAAATAAATAATTTTCACAAGAAGAAAACCAGTCAAACCATCTTTACAGTCACCCATTCACTCAAGAGACAATACGAGTAGGCCCATTTGTTCTTTGGAAGGAATGTTAATGAAAGGCAAACTTTAACCCAAATGTTAAGTGTTAGAAGATTGAATTGAACATGATTTAAAAGGCAGCGCCCATGGGTCCTTATTCTATAGCTTTTCAAATATGGAAGGGCAGCTGGGCATGGAAAGGATGTTATGTGACTCAAGGGAATCTGTCACTACCTCTCAAAAGCTGTGAAGTCAAATCATTCCTCACAATAACTGTTTATTGACTTTAATGAGAGACTTTTTGTTACCTAGTTTCATTCTACTGGCTTGTGAAAATGGCATCTAATCTGTAACCATTCCTTGTAAAGATGTTAACTTAGTCTTTACTAGCATTTGTTAGTATAAGTGAAATCCTTCAGCTGAGATATAAAACTCTTTTTGAACTGGGAATGTTATTTTCCCATCAACCTCAATTAAGTGTGATGGGAATTTGGCACCTTAATCTCTTAAACAACTATGAAAAGTCTCAACCTGATAAAAACCTAGATACAAATCTAACAGCAGCCAAATATATCACATGATGGAGGATAGCCTTTAAAATCACCACATGAACAGCAGCAAATGAAGCAGATGGCCCATTAGCATAACCAGTCAATCATACAGGTATGCATATCGTGCATTTATAAAGCACCTTAATCAAGAAAGGTTCTCTTACAGCACAAAGTGATGTACAGAGAAAGGCTGTGTGCTTCTCCACAAAGAAAATAACTCTGCAATTAAATAAATGGGCCTAGGCCTGTTGCCACACATAAATCTCCTAAATCCTTTCACCTCAATCCAAGTATGGGAGTGGGAGGCACAAGACATGGTAGGGTTAGCCAGGAGCTCCATTTCTCCCAAGGGGAATGGGATTGCTTCACTTGCTATGACCAGAAGCATGGATTTATGCAGCATGTTTGGAATAGCACTTCTGTTAAGTAATATACATTACTTAAACTATATATATATTTCTTCCAGCATGTCTGACATGGCTATACTATTTCTGGAGTAGGAAAAAGCACACTTCATTCAAGATAAGTTTGCACAAAATTCTCTATGGTGGGAAGGATGCTTCTCAACTGAGTTTGCAAGGAGTTAGTCAAGTCTGTCATAGTTTACACTTTTGGTAATGATACCAAACATTTCCTAAGGATATACTTTATCTAGATAGGAGTCAGTGGAGATTTGTTGGTTTACATCAGCTGTGGATTCAGTCATTTAAGGGAGATATGACATACTTGTTGTAACAGAAAAAAGAAATCTCTTTGTGGAATATGATCTCTGTTTTATTCAGATAGTCTGTGTATATCTAGAGAGAGTAACATAATATTCTTCATGATTAAGTAACTAACAAATTGCCTTCAAGGATAAAATATGTCTCCTGTTGCTCATGGATAGTTAGCTAGTATTTTCTCTCCAGAAATGTTTTAGAATAACAGATGAGGTGACACATAATTCATAGGTAAATTCAAGGTTGCATTATAGCTGTCTTTATGTAAGTCAGGTTATTTATATCTTGTTTAATATAGCCACAATTTCAATCACTGATATTTTATTTATGTAAAAATTCAAGAATGACATAGATTGCCTGATTAGTCATTTAAAATAAATGTATGACAAAGTGAAGGAAAAAGAAATATTCCCACAAATGCAAACTTTATGAGAACTGCTTTATATGTTGTAAGCCACATATTCAGTTGACTGTTTCAACTGAGACATTCACTCCTCCCTGCAGTTTATAAATAGCATTTTGAAGGTTGTTATATGTTCTTAACGACCCCAGTAACATAATTGTAATATTCCACCACTCAAATATTCATTTACACATGATGAGAGAATATAATGCTACTATTCAGAGCTGGAAGCCTCTAAAACCCATCTTGTGCTGATGGAAATACTTATGCTAAATGCAAAACAACAGCAAAATCTTGGGCAACACAGGAAGAAAGGGAGTTCCACTAAGCACAAAATCACAGACTCTTACCTCATTTGCTTAACTTCTTCAGGAAATTTTGTAGGGTAAGAAATGAACTCTTGGTTTTTAACATTGACCAGTTCAGTTTTAGCTTAGTGCTGCCAGGGAGTTACCTTTAAAGTTGAAACAGAATAGTCAGAGAAAAAAAAATGAGAGAGAATAACTAGACACAATTCAATTAGTCAGTCGGGAAGTGATGTCAAAGAAGGCAAGTTCAATTATTGCATAACTAACTACAGCATATTAACTGTGACAGGTCTTGTTAGCCTAAGATAAATTCACTCTAATAGTAGAAATGCTAATTTAAGCCTTTATTGAGAAGACATTATAACAAAGTGTTAGGCACAATATTCCCAGAGGAACTAACCAGGACCTAGGGCTGCGGCGCTCACAGTGAAGCCTAAAGTGAGGCACAGTTTTGACCTAATCAATGGAATTAAGCCAAGGATTAGGCCAGTCTCTTCAGCTTTGGCAATGGCCTAAATCAGCAGAGGTGCAAACACAAGGCTGTGTTTGCTCAGAAATTTAATTATACCAAGGTGACCTTTCCAGGCCTCTGGACACCAGTTCAACAGTGGTTTCGGAGTCCAACCAGTAGAAGAGTCGTGTTCTTCACACAACTTCAGGCCCCAACGTGTCTCTTGCCCTGGTATAAATTTGTGCTCTGGAGCACGGACTTGTCTAAGGGGAAGTAATGCCATGCTCAGGTAAGGAAACACACAGATAAATGTCCCCAGGTTAGAGGAAATTTAGGTGCAAAGAGAGGACCACAGATGAGATATTGAGCACCGAGAAAACAGAAATGTGCTGGGAAAGGTTTGGGAGTTGCACCTCATCTTCTGTGGTATGAGAGGAAAGAAGGTGCACCGGTTATTGAATGTGAAAAAGACGATAATGAGAAGCCAAAATAAAACCCACTGGGCTCTTAGGAAAGGGAAGACCCTTCCAAATGACAGAAGCGTAGGGAAGAATAAAGTCTTAGAGACAGGGTGAATTCCCTTCAAATATAGTATGCTAAATGGGCAGGAGGGCCTACCCTGCATGAGTACCAGCCTTTGGCCACCAGAAGTGGTGCCTTTCTGAAGAACAAATCCATGGAACACTTATTTATACATGAGGAATTTCACCTCCAAACAATGGCTGAGTACCTGTGTTTCCGAGGGAGTCAACGAGTCTGCAGATCCTCGGCATTTTTAGATGCAGCCTCTGATCTGATGAGCTCCGATGAGGGAGGAATCTGCTACCATTCTCAGAGCTGCTGAAATGGGCTGATTGTTGCTAAACGCTCTATTTCCCGCTTTATTATATCCATATGTTTTTGACAGAAGGCTGTGCGAGGTTTCTCCACGTGGGAGTGTGCAATGGACCTGAAATACCTGGGCTGCAGTCCTAAATTATTGAAATGTGACTTAGAACATACAAAAGTTTCAAATTCTTTCCTAGAAAAATTAGTAGGTGCTTCAAGGTAACTAAGATCCTTAGAAGCTTCAGCATCTGTAGTAAGTCATACAAGAACACATGCAAAATTTACACTAGAGGAAAACAAAAGCTGAATAAACAGGTAAATTACCAGATTTCACAAGAAGAGAATCTTAAAACAAAAGCTGATGTTAAGAAATTGGTGTTAAGACTTTTGTGAGACTGAGACACAAAAATATATATATTTTGAGACCACTCAGCTAAAATACATCAGTTTCGGCTTATTTACTTCCATTAAAGAATCTCTATAGAGGGAGATTTTTTTGCCATCTTACGTTCCATTGCTAGGAAAGAAGGTGCACCGGTTATTGAATGTGAAAAAGACGATAATGAGAAGCCAAAATAAAACCCACTGGGCTCTTAGGAAAGGGAAGACCCTTCCAAATGACAGAAGCGTAGGGAAGAATAAAGTCTTAGAGACAGGGTGAATTCCCTTCAAATATAGTATACTAAATGGGCAGGAGGGCTACCCTGCATGAGTACCAGCCTTTGGCCACCAGAAGTGGTGCCTTTCTGAAGAACAAATCCATGGAACACCTATTTATACATGAGGAATTTCATCTTCAAACAATGACTGAGTACCTATGTTTCCGAGGGAGTCAATGGGTCTGCAGATCCTCAGCATTTTTAGATGCAGCCTCTGATCTGATGAGCTCCGATGAGGGAGGAATCTGCTACCATTCTCAGAGCTGCTGAAATGGGCTGATTGTTGCTAAACGCTCTATTTCCCGCTTTATTATATCCATATGTTTTTGACAGAAGGCTGTGCGAGGTTTCTCCACGTGGGAGTGTGCAATGGACCTGAAATACCTGGGCTGCAGTCCTAAATTATTGAAATGTGACTTAGAACATACAAAAGTTTCAAATTCTTTCCTAGAAAAATTAGTAGGTGCTTCAAGGTAACTAAGATCCTTAGAAGCTTCAGCATCTGTAGTAAGTCATACAAGAACACATGCAAAATTTACACTAGAGGAAAACAAAAGCTGAATAAACAGGTAAATTACCAGATTTCACAAGAAGAGAATCTTAAAACAAAAGCTGATGTCAAGAAATTGGTGTTAAGACTTTTGTGAGACTGAGACACAAAAATATATATATTTTGAGACCACTCAGCTAAAATACATCAGTTTCGGCTTATTTACTTCCATTAAAGAATCTCTATAGAGGGAGATTTTTTTGCCATCTTACGTTCCATTGCTTGGGCTGGGGAGTTCAGACTGAAAAAAAAAAAAAAAAAAGATTTTGTCTCTTATGATCAATAAATATATCTTCTATTTATGGAAAAAATCTCTCTTAGAAAACTTTTGTTTTTTGGATGAAATTTAACAATATAGAGAGGTTCTAGATCACATAATCTCTTTATGTGGAGTGGCATGCTTTGAATTTATGATATAGTATACCAGATATTCCATTTTCTACTCTACTCCTACTCTAAAATTCCATTTTTTCTGCTCTAAATAGGATTCCAAAACAAGTATCAACACAGAACAAAACCTGAGAAAACAATCAATAACAACAACAACAGCAAGCCAAGCTTAATCATGGTATAAAGGATGAATTAAGCTCAAAGACGTCAAACAGGAAAAGCAAATGTTGAAAAGGAACAGGTCATTATTGCCTGGTTTATTAATGTGAAAGACTAGAGATGGAATGCTTGCAGAGAACTCCCTGAATAGGTACTTTTTACTGTAGAATAATGATGCAAAAATTCTTACTAAAAAAAAAAAAGGCTCTTATATCTAAGATCTTATATAAGACCTTATATATATATGTGTGTGTGTGTATATATACATATATATATACATATAAGGCTCTCATATCTTAAGGTTTTATACTGGAAAACCTTAAAACTTGTGGTGTTTGTTAAACTCTTTGTCCATTACATCATAATGAAAAACTCACCGTTCCCAATGAATCATTCAAACAGGCCCCTTTTGTTGGACATGTTGTTCCCTTGTTCCTCCCTTTATTATTAACTTTGACTCCGCTGGGCATTACCGTATTGAACATCAAGGCCTGGCAGCCTGTGCTCCGTCACCCACGGAGCTGACAGCCACGGGGCTGATGAAAGCTGGTCCTGTGCTCCAGGAACAACCCTCTACGGAGTCAAAGCTGCAGTAGTGATCGATGAGATCCAGCCTGACCTGTTCCTAACCTGTCCTGGCAGCTCCCCTCTTTGGACCAGCTCTGGCAGTGCTTGGTTTAAACACAGAACGAACAGCTTGCCTGCTTGCTCCTTGCTCTGCCACAAAGGACCACGTGTGAATCAGGGGGGCACAATCTATTCCTGCACATCTGATCTTGGATTTAAAAGGAGGGCATATCTGTGAAATTGTGAAACACACCAGAACAGAGAAAATTGCCAGGAATTCAATATTATTAATATAGAGCTTGCTACATTCAGGAATTTCTAAAGAACCTGATAAGCATTAGGCATGCCACTACTCTTTTTTTTTTTTTTTTTTTTTTTTTTTGAGTAAATAAGTATGTACCTTTGAGGCACAAGCCCTCTCCTGCAGCAGGGTCCTGCCCTAAGCTTTCTTGTTTCTGCTCATACGACATTGTAAGTGACAATCTGTACAACATCTTGATGTCTGTGTGTCTGTAGCTGACCACAAACTGGAAATAATGTTTCATATTAAAAAATGAAAATCACGACACTAGTTCTTCTGCCTCAACTGCAGATGATAACTGTTTTACTTTTTATTAAATTCTACTAAAAATGCAATCCAATCTATTAATTTCAAAGTGACATTCTTATTTTTTGAGACCCTTTGGCTTAGATTGTCCTTACTGAGGTTTCTGGGGATATTTCTGGGAGTATTCAAGAAGTGAAAGAAAAGGGACATTTCAGTATATTCATATCGTTCATCAATTTTGAATAGCACATTCACACCATTTACTTAGACATTTTGTTTGACCACATCAAATTCACATGCTCTGATAAACTAATATATGTATCCTAGTCTTGTCTCTGCATGCCTGAAACAGTATGTATAAAAAAATCCTTAAAAGATGGAAAAATCACAGCAGGGGAAAAAAAATGGGAAGATAGAAATGACACATAAGCAATGAAAGCTGTTAGTAAGAAATATATTTTTGTTTGGCACAAATAAGAAGTTTCTTCTTCATTGCTAAGATTAGTTTTCAGAGTTATGCAGACCTCAAAGTTTTGCCTGGAGGAGATCCTGAAAGAGAATTTGAGGAAGGCTCATTCCAATTCTTGCTATTTGATCCACAAAGGAGAAACCCTGGCACTGGCTCAGTACGCCCTGGGATGCTGTTGGTCTGTTGTCTTTGAAAGAATGAGCTTTGCTGGTAGGGGAAAAGGCAAGTTAGGCTATTGGAAAACTAGATTTCTACCAGCAACAGGGCTCAAAATATGATGTGAAGTTACCTGGCCATTTTACACTGGTATAGCATTATTTTTACTATATTTTTTTCATTTTTCAGACCCAGTCACAGACCTGGATGCTTTGGTGCACTTGTCAAACCTAACAAAAACCTTGTTTTCTGCCCAGAGAAGTAGAAATGGCCTTGCTTTCTATAGCTCAGTTTTCAGTCCTGATGTCTCAAGCTTTTGATGGCAACAGGCTGCGTTTTGCTTGTTTGGCATTCCAGGACTTTGCTGTTTGACACTGAGCAAAACAGAAAAAATGGTTTTGGCACCTGTATCCTATATCATGTTGTAACTTGCTTGCAGGGAAGGAACAGAACCTGTGCCCCCAGGGACATCCTGTGTTAAGGTTACCTTGGTCCAAGAAGGGTTATCAGTCACCTGTCAGAGAAAATTAACCTGGAAAACTTTTAAAGCAGCTTTTGTGGTTATCAGTAGCAAAGTAACCACAGAAGTACGATTTGTTTTTGCGATCTTCTAAGTTTAAATTCAGAAGCACTGAAAGCAGAACAGGCAATATACTTTCAGGATTGTATTTGCACGGTATTATTTCTGCTTAAGCAAAGCAACGTTTCTCTAGAGCCCTGTCCCCTTTAACTCTCTTCCAGACAGAGCAGACCTTTATTATACCCTTGATTACAATTTGAAAACAATTTCTGTAAAGCAATAAATAAACTGGTTAAAACTGTTATCTCCTGCTCACCATGCTTTTGGAATTATGGTTGTCTATTGATTTGCCTTAGTTGTGACACACAGCACTGATGCTAACACTGCCTGTGGTCACACAATTCCTGGAGTGAGAGCCAGAAGAGATCCGTTACTGGTGGCAAGTACTTCATGATTCTCATTTCTGTCATATTGCACAAGTGGGAATGTTCTCCAAGAAAGTGAACTTTGAAAGGAAAAACTGCCTGTAGGGCAGTGAAATAATCTGACCATATCACAATGTATGGCTCACACCCATGGCCTAGAATGAGAGACGGATATATAAGCCCTTTTCTCCTTTTTCTTACAGTAAAAGATCAAGATATAACCACATGTGACTCTTGACTATGAAAACAATCAATGGAAGAGATCTTTAAAGGGTTAGACACTTGGTATCCATTTTTTAAAACATAATAAAAACCCAGAGGTTGCAAATGTCCCGTCAGTCTCAAATAACCTCTTTATGCTTTTAAATTGGGTATATTTCATATCATTCTAATAAAGGTAGGAGGTCTTTTTTTTTCGTTGAGAAAATAAATACAAAACACTAAAGCTCAGAGCTGTGTGGTGCAGTGCACTTTTGTGCAAAGCAGACTTGTAAAACTTGCATCCCGGGGTTCCCTATTTATTACCTTGCAATTATTTCTAGATCAAACTTGGAAAGTTTAGCACTGAAAGGATAGCTTTGCTACTGTCCATCACTGAGAGCTCAACAAAGGACATCAGCGTAAAGCCTGATATTTTCTGGGTCATACTTTGTAAAAAGATCTTTTAATGAAAATGTTTAAAAATCTTAAAATACATGAGCACAGACCCCTGTTGACTTCCATTTCTATAGGGCTGAGAAAAAAACCTAAAGTATAGTAATAGGTTATTTAAAGAGCAAAGTAAATCGATCTGACTCTAAGTAGGCATGGGAAATAGAACAGTGTCTTATGATATAGAAATCTGAACAGAAAATTTTTGACAAGAGCCACATTCGAGCTATAATCCAGCAGGGATCTTCCCACTGGGATGTTTGTTCAGGCCAATAAAGTTGTAGAGTAGCTTCAGCTGAGGAAGAGCAACGATTTTTGTAGACCTATAATATTTTATAACTTTTTTTCTGGGGAAGGGAGAAGGGAAGGGATTATAGAACATTTTTTAAGACAGATATACCTTATATAAGATATAAGATAGATAATTTTCAACAAATTTATAATGTTTCTGCAGACTACTTCCCTTTAAATCATTGCCATGCTAATCATGGCTCCACGTCCTCCGGTTTGAGATCAGGGGAGAGAGAGGCCAAGCCTGCTTGTAAAATAGGCTGTTAATACACACTAGATCCTGCAGCTACAGCCCAGGTAAAGGCCTTTTACAAAACGAACACACTACGTGGTCCAACACCTCTAAAATTCCGAGCAGTGTCACTGCCATGATTTCAAACCACTGCTGTGATATTTTCCTGAGAGTTGTAGATGCTTTTAGCCAAAGATTTTCATGGCATTGGACCCACCTTGCACTCGCAGGCTCCTTCAGTGTAAACCTATATCCCTAACTCATTGCACTTTGGGCTCTGCTTATGAAGATCTGAACATCCAGGCATTCAGCAAGACCAGGCACTTCTGTTTTCCTGCTGTTTCTCCTGGAACTGTGGCCGTGGCACAGACTGCCCTGCCTTGCACCATGCTCCTTTGTTAGCCACCATCGCACTAATTGGCTGGAAAGACATCATTAAGTAAGTAAAGCAGACCTGTAAAAACAGCACAACTGCATCGGGTGGCAGCTACTGTTTTGTGCAAGCTTTTAGATTCACACTATCACCTGGTAGGATGAAGGAGTAAAATTATTAAGAAACATAGAATGAGAAATCAAAGGATCTGGAAGAATCGTATGTATAACTTCTGTTATTTAAAAATTGGAGGTAGACTAAAAGGCAGATACAAGAATAATGCAAACACTGGGAGATTTGTTTTAAATGGAATAATTTTACAAGCTAGATCTATTTAAAATTTAAAAAAAAAATCTGAAATTTATCTAGACCCAAATCTTGTTAATCTATAGCTAAAGAGGAAAGAACAAAAACTTGATAATAGAGGATATTTTTTTTAACATATCAGACAAATTTATGGTAAGATTAAGAGACTGGAAGCTTAAGTTACACAAATTCAGACAGGAAGAAAGGTGACAACTTCTACTTAGTAGTAATCAATCACTACCAGAACTTTGCAGGAATGGCTTCATCATCAGTTGAAAACTTTTAAACAAAACTGGATAGCTTTCTGAAATATATGGTTTTGTTTAACAATGCAGCCTGGTCTGTACTATGTAGAAAGTCAAGCTAGATGATCATAATATTCCCTTCTGGCTTTATCTATGAATAATTATAAACTTGTTATAAAACTTTGTTTGTTCTTATAGAAATGGCCATTTCTTCCCCATCCAAAGTGATGGTATTTCCAAGACATGAAATGAAACCAGCCAAGACAAAGTATGTTTGATGAAAATGTTCTGTTGCCAGGACATCTGGGAATCACAGCTGTATTGGGGGATGTTAGTAACTGTCCTGCTGGGGGACACAACCCGTTCTGGTTCTTCCTCTGTAAGAGGGAAACAATCTGCATATGGATTCGTTGAGACTATGTGTTAATCCATGCCCGCTTTCACAAGGAAAATGTGACCAGTCAATAGGTGCATTTTTTAACCAACTTTGCAGATGCTATTGCAACATTTTGCAGAAAACTTACAGATGGGGTTTTCACTCCCGTTGGGAGCTCTGCATTTTAAACAACTCAGTCCAACAAAGACTTGCAGGTGTTTTCCATATCTTTGTGGTTATTTTGTTTGAAATACATCTGTGGAAATGCATCTTGCCTACTGCTTTAAAAAAAAATATTGCTTGGCAAAACCAGTTGTTTGCCTTTGCTTTAACTGCCCACCCACCTTGCAATAGGGCATATTTTACATTACTTAGAAGGGCTGCAGGTACAATGCCAGCCCTTGAATCCTGCAACTTCCCTTCAAAGTGGGAGGCTCTGAATGGAAAGGGGAACCAGAGATGTGGTAGCATTTTTCACCTCAACTTCACTTGCTGGAAGGCCAGCCCTGTAGTAGTTGGCACTGGCTGCTTTACCACCTGCCTTCCCCTCAATGGCCCAGGAGGAAACTACACAAAACCTTGCTTGTCTTTAGCTAATTGCACTTGTAAAAAAGAAGCAGGTCACTTGAGCATTACAAATGACATCTTATTAAGCACCTCGTGATAACCAAGATTAACATAAATGAGAAAGAAAATCTCCTAAAAAACTTTTGTGGTCTCATACTGTATAGTTGACTTGAATCTAATAAGGTTACCTGGGCTATGAGTCCATACTTCCCATACCCCTCAGAACACCTTTAATTTAATTGAATGAGCTAATAACAAACTCAGACTTGAAACAGAGTCTGGGAGAAAACTGGAAGTCAAATGATTGCATTGGACAGTACTAAACTACCTTACTCTGTTAATTTTATTACAGGAGGAGCAGCATTTTTGCCTTTTTTTTTCAAAATATGATTTGGAAACCACTGGGCGTTTTTTGGATGCTATCTTCCAAATTAAATGCTTTTATTTTTTTAATTGTCAATCATTGGACAGGCCAACACTTGCCAAAATCTATCCAGTTCCTTTAGAAGTAGTACCTAAAATAGGCAGGACCTCACCAGAACCTAATTACCTTTGGAAAGTAAACATTTTATTTCATATTTCCAGTGCTCTGCTAACAACATGGTAGGTCCTCTGCATGAAAACAGGTTAATGAACATGTTAGTACCCATCCTGTCTTTAGGCAATGATCTGGAGTTGGGAGAAGAATTGCTTT
>NW_010579923.1:99844-140555 GCF_000705375.1 Tinamus guttatus
CCTTGACTAAACTAGAAAATTGGTTAGGACTAAAATCTCAACTTTTAAATACTTACGGCAGGTGAAATATATCCCAACTACTCAAATTTTCTCTGTAGAAGAGCCCATAAACGCCCCTAAAGAAAGGAGCACTTGTAGCTGTCTACCAGCATGCTCCTGGCCTGGAAGAGCAGCTCTCTCAAATTTCCACAGGACACTAATCTATATATTTTTCCTTTTTGCCTGCTAAAAAAGGAAACTCTTTACATTTTTGGCACAATAGATTCCTTGAAGTGCATAGCTTTGTGGTCCCATGCCAGATGTAGGGCATATGCCTGCTATTCTATACAAAATTTATATTTTATTCGCTTCCAGTTGTGTTAATTCTAAGCAGCAGCTAGACCGAAGAATGATGACCTTTAATGCACTGGCATGCTATGTAAGGAGTCCTAAATTCCCTAATAAATCTTTTATGATTTCAATATTGTGGGAATAATAGAGGTTTAAAAATAGTTGTATATAAGCAACTCTAAGCAGCCAAAATTCTTCCAGTCATGTTAAACTGCTGTTAGCAGCTACCATAGACTTGTGAGCACTTCAGCAACCTACATATCCTTATTCCAGAAACTAGACTGCGAGCTGATTGTGTTTACTGATCACATCATGCACCAGAAAGGTAACTTTCCTTAGGGATTTTAGTATTTTGTATATTATCAGATAACACTCTAAACACTTCTTCTCAAGGGACAGAAATAATTGAAACTAAACTAGCACATGATACCTTCCTTTCCAGTCTCTCTCATTCATCCTTCTTTACCTGTCTTGGTCTTCATGTCACATGTACCCAAACAGCTTTCATTTGTCTTTGACATTTTTTACCTCAGACAGAAGTTTTTTAATAAGATCTGAAGTTCTAGTCCCTTATTTGGAACCATATAGAACTTCTTTTTAATGTATTTTTACTACCAAAATGCAAGTCAACTGCATTTGACATAATTGCCCTTAAACAAATCCAGCATATTCTGCTTTTTTAACAAAACTGTTCTGTGTCCCTGCTAGCCAAACTCTTGATGGACAGGGGAAGAAATAATAATGCACAGCATAAAATCTGGGGCTACGGAACCGCACACTTGACACTTCCATCCACAAACATCTTACCTCATTTCTAACGACTGGTGACACAAGGCCATACCAAATGCGATGCAGGTCCTTGTGGTTACCTATTCAAGTCAATGAAAGGTAGCATTCATAACCAAAGCCTCTTGACCTGGTGGCGACCCACTCACTCTTGTTCTTAAGCAGCTTCTACGAGAGTGGGAAAAAGAAAAAAAAAAGGAAAAAGAGGGAAAATAACCTTAAGAGTGATTATTGTTTGGATAATTTTCTGAGGTGAGGTAGAGGGAGCCTCACTAGCTTTAAAAATCTTTTCCCAAGTCTAACAAAGGCTCCTTCAGATATTTGAGATTCATTACACTTCTGTAGTTAAATTAACCAGAATAGCTTTCAGATGTCTGTGCAGTCATTTAGGAACAATATTAGTTGCCCTAAGTTTCACCAAAACTGTGGAATAGCCCTTTCTACAGCACGAAAGGGAATGTAATGCCAAAGCAGGCTGGATGAACAGAGAAACATATGGGACAGCATGACCTAGAGTTTACTTCAGTTGTATTAAATGCTGCAAAAGACAAAGAAACCAAAGTGTTAGTGGGAGAGCCAATAAATCTACTAAAAAAAGATGGAACTTGCTTTACTGTAAAAGTGATTTAACTCTTCTGGTTTACACTCATCAGATCTTATTGACAAAAGGACAGGTAAAATACAGGAAAAAATATACATGGGAAATACACAGCTTAATGCTATTTGTATATGAAGTGATTTCAGGTATCTGCAGGTAATGGTATCACTAGAAAGAGCACTTTTATTCATATGTCACCACAGAGGAAATTTTATTGCTGTGTACCTGGAACTTATTTTGCAGCATGAACGTGTGCCTTTTTGGTGAAAAGCAGTGAAAATAGACCCAAATAGACCAAGGGCAAACTGCTGGACCCCACTGCTGGATGCCAGCTGAGAATGACCTGCACCATTCGCCTTCATTCGACCCCGAACATTCAGCTTTGCTCCCAGCTCCACCGTGCAGCCACACACTGATTATTTTTGTCTGGGATTTAAGCTTTGATTGATGTACGCTGGGAACAGAAGGTCCGTATTAAGGAAAGTGGGAGAGTGAAAAGGAATGAGGCAAAAAGCAAGAATGTTTGAGGCTTAGAGTAAAGAATTAATAGATAAAAGGAAAAGAAAACATAGCTCCTCAATATGTCAAAACATATTAAGAGATCTATAGAAGAAGCTACAGAGCTGACGGATCATTCAGGTTGGAATGTTTAGTCAAACTTTGATAAAAGTTATAACATTAAAATGATGTAGAAAGTACACTATCTAATGATATGGAGATTGGTCCAGCTGAAATGTCAATGCTCAGGTTTGAGAAACTGTGAATATAATTCAACACAAACACTGGTAGAAAGAAAAACAAAGCTAAGATACGAGTTGATGTCTCTATGTAGCATTGCTTGGAATTCTTCAGCGTGAAATAAAAACAACCAACATAAAGTTACCCTGGAGAACTTTGTTCTCATGTTTTTTAGCTGGGCTTAAGTTTCACCTAAATCTCTAGTATAGACACCAAGATGCAGGAAAATATCACAGTGGGTGTATAAAGCTCACCTTTATGGATAAAGGCCACAAAATGTTTTGAAGTTCAAAACAAGAGTCATCCCAGGCACAGACATCCTAAATAGAGCGAAATGTGAAAGTGAAATGATGAAAAAGCAGCTTGGCAACTGCCATCCTAGAGCAGGGACACACAGTTTGTCCAAAGGGCTTGTGGTTGGAGCAAACGTAACTGGAAAGAGCCAGGATTGTCAGCTGCAGTGGCAAAATTCTCTCCTAAATTTTGTTTATCCCACGTTACTGGAGAAACAAACCTTTAAAAATCCTCAAATTCCAAAAGAGAAAGTGAAATATTTTCGTACCTATTTTTCATTTGGGACAGGAAAGGGTTGCTTTTCAGAACTATCCTACAAAGAAGAGTTTTCAAAGGGAACCCCTCCTCCTTTTTTTTTTTTAATATATAGTATTTAGCTTGCATTCACTGTAGTAAAAGTGTCTAGTCACCAAAATGTCAGCCTCAGAAAACTAATTTTAACTTATCCCATTGATTTTTTTAAACTCTTTTACTTTGCAAAGAACACATTTCAGCTTAAATCCCTCTGTTACACCCTTGATGTTACCTTAATGTTGCAGGGCACCTACGAGAACACTTTGATTTTTCCCATTTCTGTGGATGGTGAAACTAATGAAGGGATCTGTAGACTTCCCCTCCCATGAGCGCTGGCCTCTACAATGAATTCTTGTTGCTGCCCTGTCCTCAGGAAAAGCCTTAGATGTACAGGCTTATCTCAGTGATTTAAACACAGCTACCTAAGGATGTGATGGATTTCCTTGCAGTCGTCCAGTCAAGACTAGATAGGTATCTAAAAGACATGTTACAGCTCAAGCAGATAGAGAGGTGGTTGATGCAAAAATTACAGGGCCTGTGTTATGAAGGAGATCTGGCAAGGTGTGTTTGCACTTCAAATCAGTGCATCTCCACCATAAATTTCAAAGCTGCCTGCAAGAGTATGAAATGCCCAAGGAATTTAATGCAAAACATTTACCTTTTCCTTTTGTTGGAGCTGTAACTTAAGGCTTTGCCTTTCTGCCACATCATTTTGAAAGGAAATTAATTTCCCTGCTCACCAATTTTACTCAAATTATTTAAAGTAAGTTCTCAGCTACCACTCACTTGAGCACAGAAACTTTCTTACCCCCAGAGCGCTCTCATTTCAACACTTTCCTCCTACAAGAATTCCATCTGTAACCAAAATAATTTCTTTCTCTAACCTTTCAACCCAGAGCTCCCTATTCAATTTTAAATGTAACCCTAGGGAAGAGGATTTCCCTCTCTTTTTTCATCATAGTAGACAGTTACTCACTTACCTGTTTTCGTCTAATCTTTATGCAGACCTGATCCAGAAAGCAGCTGGTTCCCAGAGTGTCTTTGAAAGTGAGGAGGGTCAACCTGCAGGAAGCATCTTGAAGGGTAGACCAAAATTTGGGAAAATGTTGAAAAAAGGATACATACATATATACACACACAGCACCAATACTGTGGAGTTTCGGGCTGTCCAGGACCAATTGCTGGTTAATAATAAAATTAAAACATGGCAAATAATGGCAAATTTTGTTCCTTGTTCAAGAAAATGACATTGTTCAGACTCCAGTTCTTTGCTATGAGACACTGGCCATTCCCTGCCCTGCTGAGGAAGCTGCCCTCACTTGGCCAGTTTGATTGGTATAAACCCTGGTACCATGAAATGCAGGGGGACACCCCGCTCTCCAAATGGTCCCATGTAAGCAGAGCTCCATCCTTGGGAGATGGGGTGTGGGAGGTTTTGGGGAAGAGATGATGGAAATTGGGTCAAATTCATCTAACGAGACATATTGAAAGGTTGAATATGACCAAGGCTGAATTTGACTCAATTTCCTCACTCAGAACCAGGGAACATCCTCCAGCCAAGTGCATCAGATCCAAGGCAGAGGGGAAATACTGACATCTCCCTATAACTACATGAGTTTCTTGCATCCTAAATGCTGAAGATCTTCTGAAGATCAGGCAAGTAGAGCGTGTGCCACATACAACCTCTGTGCAGCTGCAAAGTATAGCAGACATGCAGCACACTGGGAACTCTAAGGTCACATCTGGAACATTAGGAAAGAACATTGAAAAAACACTTCTGCTTCTTTGCAATAAAGCAAGCTGGGAAAGTGTCAGGTTATCATGAAACAAGCGGCTGAAAAATATTAAAGGTACTAATACTTGCAGTGTCTAGAAAAGGGTTCATCAAAAGACAGCATTCAGGGGAAAGTGGAAACAGAAGTCATATAACTCTAAACAAAAATGGGATTATATTGGCTACCTGCAATAAATACAGCTGTAATGCAAATCCCAGAAAGCAGAGCTGTGAGCAGAGGAAGCCTCAGTGTTAGTGGAAGCTGCTGCCCAGATTTCCTAGCACTGGGCCTTTATGAGCAGAGCACTTTGCTGAACATGTTTTCTCTAATATTTATTTTCACAAAATCAGCCTGATCTCATGTTCCAAGAATGAAACCCTGGCATGGAAGCGGCATATCTGTTAGTTAATGTCAACATTTAATGTACAATTATAAAGCAAACAGGTTTTCATATCGTAGTAAAAGTTGAATTACTATTTGCTTTAATTCTGTTTTCTTTGTTACAGATACATTGAGTCGCATAAAACAGTACCAGAACAGTACTGTTTACTGTTTAAACAGTAAAAGAATTTTCCTCTGACTTGAAGAAATAAAAAGTAAAAATATATATATATATAAAAATTACAATTTAAAGCAAAATGCAGTAGCATTTAGCTAGTAGCAAATAGCTGGAGACAACCTTAGCAGAAAATGAAACAAAGGTGATTTTTACAGTACAAAAGGACAGAAAGAATATACTTAACTGAGAATGAACTGCTGTATAGAAAAAGGAAAACTTCTTCCTTATTTAATAACAAGCAAGACCAGCCTAAGGCATCATGTTGAGCGGTGTATCTAGCTGCCTAACCAAGCCCAGCTCTAGGAACTACACCCTGAGCAAACAGCCTGATTCATCCATGAGCTTTACTGTCCTCTGCTCTTCCGGACACAAGATCGTGTTTCAGACCGTAATGTCCCGGATTTGGAGAACTGAGCTATTGGGAATCCCAATGCTATGAGAAGCTGGGGCTCATAACCACCCAGATTTAGTCTTAGGTTCACAAATAAAATAATTAATGACAGCCAGCACTGGTGCAGGTGTTTCTGTTGAAGCCTTGCAGAAATACTGCACATATCCCGCCCTGGTAGGGAAATGGAGCTGGTGACGTAAGAGTCTTTTCCATCTCTAACTTTGGGGGTTTTATGAATTGCTGGTCACACCTCAGGGTGATATCGCTATAAAATTCCAGCCGTGTAAGAAAGCTGGCAGAGCCCTTTGGCCATGGAACACTGCGGTTTAATACTTAGCTGTGTCCTAAAGCTCAGGCCAAAGAGCAAATGGTCAAATATATTTGTGATAACACTCTGAAAGGAGGTAGAAAACCTTGCAAGAATCAGTGTTGATAGCCGCCTTCAAAGAAACAAAATCCAGCTACCTGGATTTGGCTACCGGTAAGGCCAATAGAAGGAATTTAATGCATATTATATGTGATTCCTAGCTAACACTGGGACAGATATCATTCTTCCATGCTGGAGCTGGAAAGTATCTTTGTTTGAAATGCACCACCAAATTTTAATGGGCATAACAATTTCTTCCTCCTCCTCAAAAACCTTGCAAAAGGGAAAGAAAACACTGGGAAAAAAGGGTCTTCAAATCATACTGTAGTGATCCAAATCTTGGCCTGTCCTTCATCCCACAATGTAATTGTCAAACAGATTTTGGTTGTATATTGTACTGTATCTATATTTCCTGAGTAGTCATTATTATGACTTTGATTTAAATCATGCTGAAGAAAAAGGCCACTCAATAGTTCTCAGCTGGAAAGCAGAACTGCTGATGTGTCTGAGGTATTTTAAACCAGATTTCAGTTCAGATCCCTCTCTACAATGTCCTGTTGTTGGGAAAGTATATCCAGAGCTGACATTGCTTTCCCAGGTGTTTTCTGCTGGGGCAGAACACAGAGAGTGCTGTTAATCACCAGTGTATTCTGGTGTCCTAAGGGCTTTGGGTGAAAGCTGTGACAGACATTGAAAAAGTGTTTAATAATCAGACCCTCGTGCCCTGAGCCCAGGCTGGGTTCATGGAAGAAGAAGTTTAGGCCAAATTGCAAGCACACAAGAGCCAAGCTGTGATTCCACAGGGCAGCAGGGCAAGCAGGGCTTTGCGCCTGCACGATACACTTGAAACTTGTATTATGTGACCGCATAATACACTTGAAATGCCAACAGATCTCAAAAAATGCTCCTTCTACCCAGAGAAACTTCTATTCGAGTGACCGCGGGGTGATCTCTAGCCAGGGACACTCAGTTCTCACTTTTCATTTTAGTGCTCAGAAGCACGACCACGCACTAGATGCACCTGAGTACTGCTGCTGTTGTAAACTGGAGAGGACACTCCAGGTTACACTCCAGACACTCCAGGCTACACTCCAGAGTGCACATGGTTGCTTACAGTTATAAAAAATTAATTGCTGACCATGATGATTTCAGTTGAGAATCCACAAAATCCCCCTTTTTCTCCTGATACATCCATACAGGATCTTTCAACAAACTAGAAATGCAGTGGCAAATCAAAACATCCTGTTATTCCTTATTTACAGTATGCTCCCACAACAAAGCACAAGAGGAACTATGAAGTTATGAAGGATGCTTTTTTTTTCCCCCTCCATCCACACAATCTCACTTAAATGCTCATTGAAAGAATAAATAAAAAAGGTTGGTGGTAGATCAGTTCAGGTGAATGCAAGAACCAGGAACTGGAATATTTTTCTGGGTTATTTCCCAAATGTCCCAATGCCTCGAGCCACTAGGGCAACTGTCACACACGTGACAATTCCCGCAAAGGTAACACCTTTCATCCAACAAGATGTTCAAGCAAATCCTTTTCCTTCCACAAACAGATGGCCACTGCCTGGCTGTCCCCACTCCGCATTTCTCTCTGCAGGGCGAGATTTCTCCTTTGGGAGTGCAGAGATTCAGGAACAAGCAGGAAACTTGTCCTGCGACAATTGCAAAGGGCCTGAGGTCCAAGAAGGTTGCACAGCCTGATGAAATCATCACAGGTGCACAACAAAATAGTTGTGGTCTGCAGGCCAACGCTTTCTCCTGGCAAGCGGAGGAGTCCTCATCCTCCTGTTTTCAGTATTACTTTCATAGATGTTTTGAATCATGCACTACTATGATTTGAATCATACACCAGCCATATATGCTTTTTATATCATTTCAGATGGTGCAACAACCTCCTTAACGTAAGGCTTACAGTGCACTCTTGTTTTTTCCTACCATAAACTGCTTAGGTATTAAGAGAAGTTAATCATTAAGCGGCTAGTTTTACATTAAGACAGACTCCCTTCTTTGTCTTTCAGCCTCCTTCTTTGAAATGCCACATAAAAGTGATAGATGCCCTTTCTTTAAGAGTTAGCCATCTAGTCAAGTTATGTTTTATATTAGTTCAGTGACAAAGAGCCCTCCTTGTTTAAATATAGAAGCGTAAAGGAGATAAGGTTAAGCAAGCCGGCTGCTGGGAGCGCAGATAAGCGGGCAGGGGAGCGCTCGGCGTGCAAGACTGCGCCGGAAGAATAATGGCACGGAGACAAGAACACAACGCAAAAACAAATTAAGCAGAGGCCAAAGATGCAAATGGTCAAATATATTCATGATAACACGGTGAAAAGGGTGATTTTTCTTTTTTTTTTTGGCAATTTACTAAAGATATTTAAGAGATTTCAAGGAATAATTTGATGTGAGAGCTACTTTGTAAAATATTTTCAGAAACAGCAGACTTTGCTGATATGCACCAAAAAGGGTGTGCCTTCGTGTGCATTTTTGTTTTCCCTTCTAGTTAGCATTTGTGTTTAGAAAGTTGCACAAGCGCTTTCAGAGGACCAGTCATTTCTTGATAATACCCAGCCACAAAGTCCTACGCAGCAGATGAATGAAAAGGGAGGCAGAAAAGCAAGAGAGCTAGAGAGCAAACAATTTCCCCTCCTGAATCATTACAAAATAGCTGCTCCAAAAAGAAATGCCAAACTGTATTTTTTTGCTTCCCAGCTTTTATAAGCTGCTGCAATAGAGAATAAACACTTTTTGTGTGCACCATGGAATTACAGGCAGTCAAGTTGGAGCTCAGCTTATGTATAATCTATATTTACATGTCAAAATAAACCTTGTTTAGGTTCTTGATTTACACCCCCCTAGTTTTCATCAGTCAGTCATTCCCAGTGAAAGAATGCAGTGTAGATTTATAGGATTTACATTACGCCTTAAATCTTAGCAGCATTTTTAAAGCACTTCTATGAGTCAACCTAAGTAATATTTTCCTTCTGTTTTCAACATATCACTGTGTAACAACAGATCCAAATCTTTACCTTAAAAAAACAAGATAATTTTAACCAATTATACTGGCATCAGCTCTCCTGCAATGTAAAAGTTCTGTCAGCAGTGTCCTTATAAGCCTGTTTTCAAGGATTTATAGTTTGAAAGTAAGGTGTACTTTGTGCTAAAGTTTGCAGGATACGATCTCAACCTGAATGGGCAGTGAATTTGTTTTCACCATCACAGTCAAAACAAAATAAATCTGTTGAGGTATTTAAAAGTTAGATGAAGATAAAGGACTGGATTCTGTGTGTTCTCCCTTTTTCACTCACCAGGCACTCACCGCTTTTTCTTTGAAAAGTCTACTTGAAATACATGGGAGCTCACGTTCTGTCCACCTAGAGCAAAAATGTCTGGTCCCAAGAACATTAGTAATATACAAAACCTGATGGCTGTGCATGTGTTTGGCATTCATGCATAAACACAAAAATGCAATGCAGTTTGGCAAATATCTTCTTAAAGAGTTTATATGTGTTGAGAGAAACTTAAATACTATTCAAAAAGTTAACAGCTAAATGCCCTGGAATAGATTTTGTAGAGAATGATGTTCTTAATACTAGTGAGCCACTAGGATACCTTGGTAGAAAATACAAATATATATGCTATGCTCATGCCATGCCTAAACCTCTCTTGCCAAAACTGCTTGATTTTCCTAGAAACAAAAGTTGTTCCTCTTACATCTATTTGCAAGAGTCCTAAGAGGGTTGACTCCACCTGACAGAAACAATGGGGACAAAATGAGCATCCCCAAAGTCTTCTTGGCCACAAGCCTAAGCACCACTTGATTTCCACTTTGTTTCATAGCGCCTGTTTCTTGGCCCAAGAGGCTCCATTCTTAGAGGTTTTCAAGGCCAGACTGGTTAAAGTCTGAGCAACCTGATCTGAGCCCAGGGCTGACCCTGCTTTGGGGTGGTTGCACTAGAGATCTCCTTCCAATCCGAGTTATCCTAGCATCCCTACAGAATTGATTCCCTTCCTTTATCTGCCCTCTGCCCCTCAAACTGAAGTTTTCTCTCAGACTATTCAGGTGAAGGACCCACACACTGAGGGCTACTGTTTAAATTTATGCCTTAATATTTTCTTTACAAAACATGCTGACACCAAAGGAAAGTTCCATTTAAGACAGAACTATATCTTTATGAGGATTGGTAACTCTCATACATAACCTGCTATTTTGCTGCTGTCAAAACATAACCCATTTCCCATCTCTAAAGTATTACCCGCTAGCCACAGCTTCCAAATGGCCATTGTAATGAAACACTTTAATTTTAAATAGGGCATTTATAGAAGGAAGAAATGTTTTTCACCTCCTGAACTTTCAAATAGCTCAGGAGCATCATTTTCCCCTCCTTCAAAAGCTTTTCATAGTTCCGATGCATCATCTGTGTGCAGCTGTTTGTAGCTGGCCACAGCAGAATGCCAAGGTCAGTTTGGACTCCAAAGGCAAAGGCTTTACACTAAACTCAAGAACATACTTTACATAGACAGAAAAAATGTTTTATGCAGACAGAAAAATTAAGGGGAAGAGACCCTAAGAAGTTGGATGCTTAATCTTCTGCCCCTGGAAAAACAACCTGCACTATCCCAGCATATGTTTCAGGGAGGGGAGGGGGAATATATATTCAAAAAAAAAAACCCAAAACAAAAAAGAAAATCACATATGCATACACACAAACACTCCCTTGACAATTTTTGCAACAAGATGACAGGGATATTATCACATGCCTTGTTTTTTCCACCTCTAATTGCTTCAAGATTTTTGGAATATGTCTTATGTTCGGTTTGACTTTTTTTTTCTGACTTTATGTCATGCATATGCCATCCAACTGGAGTAATGTCTTGTTTTTTTCACCTCTAATTGCTTCCAGCTTTTTGGAATATGTCTTAGGTTCGGTTTGACTTTTTTTTTTCTGACTTTGTGTCATGCATATGCCATCCAACTGGAGTTTATATAACAGGTGAGCTTGTGCTAAATAGACAAGTTCACATGCTACCTTATAACCTGTAAACCTGTAACATGTAAAGAAACATCCTAGCTGACAGCCAAGGGGTTGTTCTTTCAAGCATTGAGTCTCCTGACCACTACGAGCTGAACATTCAGTTAGTGGGAAGTAATTATGACTGACAAGTAGGGGCAAGTTATCAGACACAGACACTAAAATGCACGTAACTTGCCGGAGCATGAGTTACTGTTGCCCTAGGATTGCATTAGATCATACATTCCTCTCTTGAAAGCTTTCTTTTATTAAATATACACTGTGTATGCCTTAAAGCTAGCACTCCCTTTTTGGCTTCATCCACCTTAGCGTATGGATAAACCACTTCAGAGAAAACTTTTCTGAGGAGAATTGGTGAATGCCTTGGACTGCTAATCTGAACTGCATGTCCCAGCACCGGCTGAAGTCTATTGATCTGGTGAGGTGATGGCATGACCATGAGCAGGCACTGCCAAGATCTTTTGGGTTGCATCAAGTCGGTGAAGATGTGGTGGAGTTTGAGCTCGGCTCTCTGTCTCAGCTGTAGATGGGCTGGAGAGGAAGAGAAAACAAGAGAGGAGTGAGGGGGTTTTAAGTTAGGAATGACAAGAAAACAGAAATTTTACTTTGCAAAGGCTTTGATTTGGAAAACCAGAAGTTTTCCTGTGGATTTTGGGCAGAGGGAGAAGCAAAAGGAAAGCAAATAATTCAGAAGATCTGATAGGTTAGTGGCCAGCTAATTTCGTGGTGGTCAGTTGTTCACAGGCATGTGGAACTGCTGATCTCGAGATGGCTCTAGTGTCCTAATTTGACCAAGTTACATTCCTATCATGACAAGCTTGTTAGTAAGATCTCAGATCATTGGTCACGTTGTATTTGACCAGTAAGAACCAGATGCATTGCTATGAAATTTCAGTCCACAGATTTTACATTTTTAATGGAAAATGAAGTATTTTGTTCATCTTTCAATTCCTGACCTTTCATCACTCAATTCTTGATCCACTCCAGCTGAGATTGGTTACAGAAAAAAGGTCTTCACTGTCAGGTCCACAGAAGCAGAGCATCTGTCTCTAGAGGTCCCTTCCAACCTCAACCATTCTGTGATTCTGTGATTCTGTGATCTGTCAACAGAAACAGAGGCTCATACAGTGTTTGCAAGTTACAAATAATTTGCATTTACTCTATGCCCTGGAAAGTATCTGTTTTTAGAAGATGACAAAGAAAAATACTGGATTTTAGCAGATGGAAATGGAAGAGTCATCTTTGGATCAAACAGACCTATGCAAAGGTCTTGTATTCAAGGAACAAAACAGTCTGAAGGTCATGAACCTTCTGTCCTACATAAACTTAGAAGCTGAAGTACAAAGCATCACGCTATAAATCAAATTCCTGTGGGTGGTAAACGCTGCTCCTCAATAGAGCAGCTACGTTAATAAGTGGGAAACCTCACAGTACATTATCACCATCCCTGGCAGGAGAGAGTATTTTTGTATCCAGGTGTGACAGGGTAGGATTCAAGACTAAAAGCTCAGTAAGCTTCAGCTCCTATAATTTCTTTCCCTGCCCACATACAATAAAGTTTCATGGACTTTAGGTGTCCCGGAAGAACATTACCAAACGGCTCCGAAAGGACCATTTAATCTCTTTGTTTGTTAATTTTGTGTTGCCACATCCTGTACATCTGAAGAAATTTATAAGGAAATATCAAAATGTATCAGCAGGTTCTCTAATCTACACCCAGCTCTCTAGGGGGATCAAAGGTAATCTAAAGTTATCACCTTAAGTAGTTCATAAGTTAATTTTGGTAAAAGCATTTTAAACTTGGGCTCCAAAAATGCTGTCAGGGAAAAAGCATTAACAGTAACCCCTAATAAACTTAAAGATGCCAGGATCAGGCCTTGTAATATATTCTGCTTGTAATTTGCTGTATGAATACAATACAAAGGAGCAGAATGGAAGTTAGCAGAGGAACCAGGCCCTTGCTGGGTGAGGAGGCCGTTCCCAAGGCGTTCTTTGCTTTTCATCAATACCAAAATAAGCATCACTAATCCCTTGCGCATTTGAATACACCAGAGATAAATGACAGGGGACACAACTTAGCTGGCTCCACTTAAACAAAAACCCCAAAGCTTGAAAGGGCTGGGGAATAATCCACAAACAGCCAAACACAAGAACGTATTCATCAGGCTTCAAAACCCCTTGCCCAAAGGCCTCACCAAGCACCACTACCCAGTCTACAGGAAAGTTTTTACTGCAAAAAACTCACTGCTTTTGTGAATTTTGCATATTTTTTCATCAAAATTGAACAAGAAAACGTTGCAACAGTCAGAGCTTTCTTTAAGCAAGGAGTTTTCTGTGTACAACTTTTTCCAGCTACTTAATTTACTAAGATGATCTCTATCCCTTATTTTCAGTCAGATTGCCCTACTTTCCAGGAAGCTAAGCTACTCCATGTAGAAGAAAGAGTCTGACCTGGTCTTTCGAGAAGATCTGTGCTATTTTGGAAAAACTCTTCTGAGCAGCTTTGTGCATTTCAGGAACAGGATCACCTTTCTGTCACTGCTGTATTCACAAATAGCCTATACATTTTCAGACGATTTATAGGTGCTTTCTTTTAGTGCTATTAGTTTATTGTGTGGAATTTTAATTTGCTGCCAGTGGGATGTCTTAGGCCCATTTCTAGACTGTAGTGACCAGTGACAGTTTAAATAAGGACAAACATAGGTGAGGTTTGCAAGAGGTGCACACTGAAGAATATAGTAAATAAATATTCAGGAAATACTACCAGTCAGCATTTCCACAGAATCACAGAATACAACTTAAAACTTTCACCTCTGTTTCAACCACTGATACTCGTTAAAAGAAAATGACACAGTAAGCTGTTACTTAAGCCTAGAAATGCCACAAGAATATGAAATTAAGGATACATTGGAGTGATTGCTTGGTGTGAGTTAGCTGCAATGAGAACTCTCCTGGATTTCTGTGCTTTCAGTAAATAACTTGCCTGAGATTAGAAAGACTGGGGATGAGCTTTTACTGCAGGGATGGCTGCTGCTGGGAAACCAGAAATGATTTTCAGAAACTGAAATACGACCTGCTGAAAATCCCAGCTCGGCTCCCAGGCAGGGCTCAGACAGACACCAGTGAAACGATGCCCTGATGCAAGTGCCTCCAAGGGGGAACGGGAAGGAGATCAGCAAGTCCGGCAGGATTTACGCGCAGAGCTTCAGGAGGGGTCTTCAAAATAAACAAGCTGCTACACAGAGGCATCAGAAACGCTGAGTTTCACTGCAAACACAGTCATTTCATGCTGAAGGCATCTTTGCATTACAAAGACTATGCTCTGCACCTGGGGGAAGGCAGCAGTGGCAGTTTTGGGGCTTACCCACGGTCGGCCCTGCCTCAGGCAACCACGGCACAGAAACACGTGTCTAAAACAGCCCCGTGTGCTGGGGGCAGCTCTCCGGACCCAACACACAGAAGTGCCCCCATGGCTTCCTGATGGATGAGGAGCCGATGCTGGACTCGTTCAGCCTGGAGCGCACGGGGTTAGCAGACACGGTAACTCTAAACGAGACCCCAAAGGTTCATTGGGTGCCTTTCTAAAACACGGGCTCCTGCCCAACCAGCAACTGCGGGACAGATGCACAATCCCTGGACGACTAGATGGCCTTTCAACTTCAAGAATTTATGAATATTGAAAGTGAATTTCATTTTTATCCTTTCCTACCGTCCAGGATCCAGAGATGTCAGAGATCAATTTAATTGCATGGCCTGTCAAGACTCCCTGAGAATTATGTGTATTTCTTTCTCTCGCATACAAAATCCATCTTTGCTCTGAATAATTACTGCCAGGACTGAATCAGAACCTGCCAAAAGTAGCAGAAAAGAATCTAACCCTTTCCTACAAACACTCAAAGCAAATATGAATTTGCTTTCCTGTTTTTTTTGAACATGACCTTTCATTTATTTCTCTGAATAATTTAGCATGAATGAATTTATTGAGCAAGTTGTACATAAATCTTTGGGCAGATCCTCAGTTGGGATGCAATTCGCTTCAGTAGAGCTACACCAGTTATACTGTGAAGATGCATCACAGTGAATTTTAAAAGCTCTCCTGCAGATTATGCATCTCGTGTGCATGTAACCATTCCAATCAGCAATCTCATTTCAAACATTTTACTCAGTGAGCCAAGGACAAAGCAATACTATAGGACTGTGCCCAAGCAATTAACTCTTCCCTCATTTTTATTGAGGAATCCCAAATGGGACTCCCATAGAGAAACTGTAACCTAACGCTATTCAGAAATAATACAGAGCAAACAATTTTAAATAACAAGAAATTCAAAAAAGAAAATTAAAGAAAGCAGAAGTCTGTGATTTGCACACACGTATTTCATTTAAAAAGATGACAAATCCCAAAAGACATTAATTGAAGCAATTAATTGTGACAAAGCATCTTTGAGATAATTACTGCCATAAAATCATCTACCCCAGAGACAGTGATGAGTAAATCATTTTCAAAAGTTACATATCTAAAAGCATGAAACAGTTGTCTGGGACAGAACCCTACAAAGACTTCAAGAGAAGGAAAGTTTTTGGAGGGAATTGAGTCTTGTAGCAGAAGTCATCACTCTGCGAATGAAGCAGTATGTGATGTAGAAAACTGCAGCAGCCTGAGGAAAGGGAGGTTGGCAGCAGGAAAGCCATTTCCTTGTGAGTCAGAACCATAAGTACAACTGTACGGCTTAGTGGGTACAAAAATGAGGAACAATAAACTGTATCTTGAAAAATAGTCGTGTAAACAGTCAGTGAGGGTGATTCGAATGGAAGTCATGTCATTCCCACGTCCCATGAAGCACTATAATCTATTGGGATCCCTCCAGCCTTTCCAGCTACAATAGTTTTGGAGATGCACAACACTAAAACTGTCACTGTCCTTTACTCCAGCAGTGCTTTTCCTGGCATGTAACCAAGGATGACAGCAAGTCTTGAAGCAAGAGACTGCTCAGTTCCTGCCATCGCTATGCTTCATAAATGTTGGGTTTGTTTGGTATTAGTGGGGAAATTACGTGCTTTTTAATACAAACAAAACCGGCCAAGATCTTAAGTCACTTGCTTGCTCTATATATACACTGCTAGAAGCTTCAGGGTGACAAAGAAATACACTTGCAAAGTTCTCCAAAATGCTGGTTTTGGAAGTGGCAATACAGCTAAAAGCTCCTGAAGGACAGGGCCCACCAGTCCTGCACGTTATGCAAACACCCTGGTCCATGCACGACAGCTCTTTACTCCCACATACGCATAGACAAAAATAGTAGTGATTTGGATATAAATTTTAAATGAAAATTCAAAATAAAGGGCTATGCTCAGCCTGTACAAGTATTAAAAATATAGTCATGATAATTATAAACAGATGTATTGCTAGTCAAATGTCCCAACAAATACAATTCTTCATTGAGATTATTTTAAAATAAAAACTGTTTCTCCTTTTTTCACTTTTTCTTACCAAGTCTAAGTTCATGTTTTAGAAGACAGATACACAATATATGAAGAGGTAGCCCTTTAAAAAGTTTGGTCACTATGAAAATATTATTACAAGATGCCAAAAATACAGGAACAGCATATAAAATGGTTGCATGTCTTTAAAAAAAAAAAAAAGACACAAAAAGCCCCACTTTTTTCATTTTGCAGCTTATCAGTAGTCTTAATATTATGCCAAGTTATATAGGCAGATCCTATATAATGTGAATTTGGCACTCATCTATGTGCACTTGATGCAAAGCATCACATCATTGCATTTGTACATTGCAAACTAACAAATATATATATATATATATATATATATATGTGCACCCTATATGCATAGATACCTTTTAAATCTCAGTCTAAAGAGGGACCATGTCCGTCCAGCTGCCAGCGTTGCTCTAAAGGTCTGTCCAGATCAGGTGTGGAGAACAGGAAAGGACACAGTTAAGTCATAGGGAAAACTGGTGAATCTCTCTGCTGCACACTCAGCAGGGCAGAGGGTTTGCAAGCAAAATCAGCAGTGCAGCTAAAAGGATATTAAGAAAGCAAAACTATTTCCTAGCTTTTACTTCTTGTTATTGCTAGTCCTGGAAAACTGCAGCGATTCCTGCTCTGTTGCCGTCGCCCTCCATACGGGCCCTGCCTGTGTATACGTGTCCGTGCAGGCTGCAAGGGGCTGTGCATCGAGCAGATTTTCATGCTCAGTTTAACTACTTTTGTGGAAGTACCAATGTGATATGAAACTTCTTTAATCACAGCGTGTATTTGGGCCTGCCCAGCAGCCAAGGTGGATGTGGACTAATCTGTGAGTGAATTGACAGGCTTTGCTAAAGCTCATACTCACAGAGCAAGAAGAGACCAGAAATACGTGTTTTAAGGAGGAAGCAAAAGCGGCTCTTTCAGAGCAGGTGTTCCTGAATCATGTAAGGACAAATGACTAAAAATGAAAAAAAATAAAGTCTTAGGCTTGTAAAGCACAGACCAGGTGAAATGATGCAGCCCCGTCAAGCTGGGCTGCAATTGCTGCCAGTTTGAGCTAGCTCTAAACCAGACCTGCAAAGGAAAGATTCAGTAAAATCAGGGCTCTAAGACACTGCCATCCTGTGGCCATTCAGGCAGAAATGAAACCAGATCCCGGAATTAATTAGAAGTCGGGATGTGGCCAAAACCCAGGCTGAAGCAGGCCGCAAGAGCCAACACCGCGTCTGCCTCCTCACATCCTCCCCGCTCCCAAAACAGCCACACCAGCCACCCTGGGGTCAATACTAAAGAACCAACACGGAAAACTTCTCCCGTCATAAATTTTCGGTGCTTTCCTTCTTTCTATGCACACAAAATAAACTACTGTGACCTATGCTCCTGCATGGGAAGAGCGCCAACAACTTGCTGCGCATTACGGGCACCTGCATCCTCTGATGCTCGGGGTAAACGAAGCAGCAGTTTGTTTGGATTTTCAGTTACCTGAAAATCACATATATCTGCTGCAACTTCTTCATACATGGGAGCTGCTCTTTGTGTTTTGCAGGGAACAAACCTCACTTTTTATTTTGTAAGTAATTTATAATTGAAAGAGACTTCTCCAATAGGGAGATGAGTGGAGCCAGATTTGATTGCAACCAGCCATCAGTTTTTAAAACAAACCTCACTCTGTGGGCATTAGATACCAAGGAGCTAAAAGCCATGCTCATTAATGCCTTTTCCAGCACTATTTACCTGCCAAGCCAAAACACATTTCAGCCAAGGTGCAGCTCGGTGTTTAAAAACAACCCGGGCTCCTGTTTATTGCCTTGTAGGAAAACTGGAGCCTGTTGCTGTTGCCCCTTCCAAAGAGCCTGCAGCCAGCTCTAAATTACCCTGAAATCCATGATTGTGATTGCCCTGCTGGGCTGGCACCTTGTTCAGTCCTTAGGAAGCGCGGCAGCCCCATGTGAGGGGTTTCTAGCGGGAAGGAAAACGCAAACAATTCACATTATTTCACTGTGAAAGTGACTTCCTTATTCAGCCTCTCCATTTCCTTATCTCTGCTGCCCTCTCCTGTATGAAATATAATGTTTAATGCAACAACACGGAACTTTAAATGGTGACTTTTTATGGGTCCTCATTGGGGCAGGAGATCCACGGTTAGGGGGAAAAGGAAGATGGAAATGGAAAGGGATTGTGAGGGGGCTTACAGGGTAAGGGGGGAAGGGAAGAAATAGGGATAATTAAAAAAATGTGGAGATTGATCTGTATTAGAAGATTCTGGAAGGGAAATGTCCAGCAAGTGAGCAGAAAATTTTATATACACAGTGTATTCATTAAAAGGGGGCAGGCTTTGCTCACATTAAAAGTCAGTTAGCTTTTTTCCTGCCCGGACTATTTCATGCTTGAAAAAAAAGGTGTTTCAGTGTGTCTTTAAACAAAAAAAATGAAGACAACTGAGACTGACATTACCTACAGCGAAGCCTGGCATACTAGCTGGTAAGATAGTGATTTCAAAGCATCTCTAGGGGTTAAAAGTACGTGTCACATATGAGATTATTATAAAGCACTGCAATTTCGCAGAAATACAAACATTTTAAAATGCATGGCAAAAATGGAATCGTGGTGAAATGGGAAAGGGAAGAATGTTCTTTGCAAATAGCTCTGTGGCTGAGGAATGTGCTTGCAAAGCACTCAAAGATAATTTCAGTTTTATGCAAGGAAATTGTCTTGGTTTTTTTAAGAAATCACCGTGGCATAAAATAATAATAAAATCCCCTCCTACATATTGGCTTAGCCCTACTGGGAGGAAAAGCTGCTACCAAAAACCATTGCATCCAGGACAGGTGATCGTTTTTGAATTACCTCTCTGCTCTCTTTTCGTATTAGCAAGGCTGCTTTTCCTTATAGTGCAAGAATCTGCCTTTCAGCTTGTTTTTAATCAAAAGCAGACAACTTTGGAAGGCAGAGAAAGAAAACAGATGCTGAGGTAAGCCACAAAGCTGAGCTGGGAGAAACAGTCATAATGCAAAGTCTTTTCAGCCTGATAAGTATTTCAGCATTAGTTTTCTAAAGGAAAGGGGGAAAAACATATTTGACATTGTTTCAGATTAAAGGAGTGGCATTCTTTCCCCAATGTTGGGCAAAAATAGTTTTGTACAATATTTTGCATGCTGAAAGTCGTGTGGAGCACTGTAAGGTCCAAAACGCCAAACCCAGTGCTAATGATAGGCAAAAGGGCCTCAGGGATTGTGGAACTAAAACTCCATGCCAGGGGTGTCAGAAACTAAAGCTTAAAGAAAAAAATAGTGAAGTTAAAATAAAGCTGTTCTTCTGTGCCCTGCTAGATAGATAGTAGGATGCAGGCAAATAACTGCAGTCAAGATATGATACTTCCATGGCTAAACATAAATCTTAGATGCAAAAAGCCTACTGAAATTAGGATGCGGCAATAAATAAAAATATTCAGATACATGTAACTTCACACCTTGTCATTTTTCTGACAGATCCATCAGATCATTCAAAGAGTTGAAAATAGAAAAAAAAGGCTTTGGGGGAGTTTTTTTTTAAATGAGTCAAGGGAAAAAACACTAATAAATAATATTAATGCTCAGGGGAATGACTTATCTCAGCATGCTCAGGAGAAAATGCAGAGAAACGGCAGGGTGTTCTTGGCTTAGTGTGCAGGTGAAGGCACAGAGAGAACAGAAGCCTTTCTTCAGAACATCTGATTTTCATTTGAAACCCATCCAAAAAGGGCAGTTCTGCCCAAGTCTTCCTGTTCCAGGCTGCTCTCCCAGCAGACCAAAAACGCACAAAGGAACAGGCCAGGTTATGGATTACCGGCTTTTCTTTCACCTGTTAAAGCAAATAAATAACTTACTATTAAAAACCTGTATCTTCTATCACCAAAGGTAGAACATTATCCGCTAACCATTAGATCCATGGCTTTAATATGCATCCAGGTAGCTCCCAGGCTTGTTTTCTTCTATATCAGAAAGGCGGCTGCTACTAAACCCCAAGTGGTCCACAAGGAACCACTCCTGTCTGCAGGAATCAAGACGACTGCATAAAATCTGCGCTGCCCGAGCGGGATGAAAGGGGCTTCTTTTAGCCCCTGAAAACAAACTCCTTGTTATTCCTAAAAGACATGCATTTCCTTTCCTCTTATAATAAAAACAGCCTTAAGGCTTCTACCTTTACACTCAATTAAAGCATAAAGGATAACAATGTAGTATTTTGGGTCAGGTTCATATACTTCCCCTCTATTATGTATAGACTGTAAACATATGTGGCTCTACTCTGATGTCAAATTAAAATAATGAATCATATTAACTACTGCTTACCATTTTAGCAAATGATACAGGCAAAGGGAGAGGGGATAGGGAGGAGAAAGATGAATACTTAACATCTATCTTAAAATAAACTTGACATCTATACATCGAGAATATAGGTAGCTGAATTAATACGACCATGCCATTTACTTTATTCTGCTTTAGCAAAGAGATGATCACATTACATTTCCTAAAAATGCATCTTCTCTAGATTTTCTCCAAGAAAATACATGGAATTTTATAGGATTTCTTAATAGTCTGTAAATGCTAAACACTGCCAAAGGCAATACATATATATATATATATATATGTATATATATTTAAAAAGTAGACTGTGTCTTTTGATCACCCTTTAAGGAGACATGCACAAATTCAACTTGGTCCGGTAAATTTTGCATTGTCCCTCCAACATTCAATGGGGAAAAAAAAAGAAAAAAAAAAAAGAAAAAAATCACAACAGGGAAGATGAAGCACAAGGTTTAATAATTGTATTGGCAGCATCTGCCCATGCATTAGGGATCTTGAGTTTCAGATTTGCAGAGCTATCTTAGACATGAATTTAATGGGAAATAGCTACATTGAAGGATGTGCCCAAATCCTCCAAACAGCTTTGAGGAATCTTTATTTCAGATCTTATCTTCTTGGCAAGTGAAGAATTTTCACTGTCATAATTAACTAGATATTTCATTTAAAGCCATATAACCTTTCGTCCTGGGTAAAAACAGCAGAGAGTAAACACGAGGAAAAATTCTCCCATAATTCTTTTAAATAGTTCTACTTTCATATATAATTATAAAACATGCTGCTTTAAGAAAACTATGTTGCCTGCCAATTCTTTTTAATCTTAGCTCTTTCCTTTTTAATTCTGCTTGAAATTTCAGCTTTGCAGCAATACCAGCTGAGCTACTCAGAAAACAGCACAGCTATGGCTTATATGTGCAGTGTTTAAGTATAAAGTATGATCAACAGTCATAGTTCAACATACTAATGAGTCTGTATCATCCTGGCAACAGGATTTCATGCCAATCCTTTCACCAACAGATACAAAATGCTTACCCTGAAGTCGTTAATGAATTCTCGCACAGGACTCATGTTAACACTGCCAAATTTTTATTATTACTCATCAACAACTAAAATTTTAGTTAAGCTTTGGGAACACAATTTTGCAGCAGCTAGCAATCGCCAATAAAACCCACTTTCTGCTCAAGAATCTGTGATCGTCCTTGTTTTTCTGTCTCCAGGGTCAATTCCTGCAAAACAACATCTCAGCTCGTTTACTCAGATATTGATCACAACAGTTTGGACCGTTTCCTTCATGTGCAATATAGGCCTCTATCTGGTTACAGAGTCTCTACACTGGCAGACTGTCAAAAAAGGTTTGTTTTTTTCATGACAGTAAATTATAAATATTTTACTTGCAATACAGCACTAATGAGTTTTATACTGCAATAAAATAGTATAGTTCATCATTTTCTCCCCATGAATCAAAAATACACGATTATATAAATTTTAATTTTTTTGAGAATACTTCAGAAGCTCGCTCAAGTTAGGGAATTTTAGACATTTAACTGCCTACCTTGCATAGATCATCTACACTGAGTCTCACACCACAATCCAAATCAATTCTAGTCAGGTCTTGCTACACTGAAATGCTGCGGCTAGACTATTTTCTAGATATTCTTTTTTTGAGAGGGAATCAAAGAAAATAAATCCAAGTTATTTAAGAATTATATCATGAATAAAAAAAAAAGACAGGAAAAACAGGAATAACACAAAAATCCCATGATAATATCCACAGTTTTCCCTCAGCTTGTGGGGACACTAGTTAAACGCGAGATGTAGAAAGAAGATGTTTGTAGGACAGAATGAGCTTCACACAAAAGACGTGAGAATTTCAAAATGCTTCAGAGAGATGAAGTCAGCTCATACATCCCTGCAGAATCGTATGCACTTTACTTATTTACAAAGCAGGCAATCTGCGTCATTCAAGTCTAAAATGACACATGCAATATAATAAAAGGGGTAACCACTGCTAGTTACATCATAAAATCCATTAATCTGCTCAGCTCAAATAGGCTTATTTAACATAAAACCCATGTTCAAGGAGAGATGAAGGTGCTCGGTACACTGGATTGCAAATCAAGAATGGATAAACAGAGATTCCTTAATTATGGCTGCATTTTAGAGTGCAGGTTTGACAGAAGCTTCAAAAGACAAAACCTGGAAAATACAGATTACAAATTTTAACTCTGCCATTCGTCTTATAGTGGTTAGAGAAAGGAATTCTATAAGAAGAGATCTAAAGTGGTTAAAAGGATATTTACAGAAAACTTTTTTTACTGCTTTAGTTCACTTCTTTTATACCTTCCAGACCCTCATGTTTGTTCTTAAACATATTATATCAAAAGTTTCTCATCTTCCATGCTGTAAAACTCCAAATATAATTCCCAAACTCACCTGTAGTTTTTTTGTTTTTTTGTTTTTTTTTTTTGGAAAAATCCACATTTTAAGACAATATTTCATATTTTGAAAAGTTGCTTATCTACACTGATACAAGTACTTGATTCCCAAAAAGGAAAAATAAAAAAGTCAAGATATGCAAACTTTCCTTTTATCTGTTGAACAGGGAGAAAAGTCTTGTTTTAGCAGTCTAGCATAGTTAGACAGAAAGCATGAAAATACAAAGGAAATATTCTTTTTTCATTATTTTTATATCCATGCTTTTAAAGACCAGAAAGGATGAATAATACCCTGCTCAAATTTAATTGCCATTAACTTTGTTTGCTAATTAAGGTTGGTAATTACCACCTTAACCAACATTACAACCAACATTTTGTTACTAATAATACGGAAAATATAACCACTATTCATCAAGGATAATGACTTCCTTTACTAAAACTAAGCATGAGCACAGTTCCAGTCTGGAAGGCAAAATGGCAACAACAACAACAACAAAAAACACAATCACCATTTAGAGCAAGTAAAAATAATGGTATTTTTGTATTAAATCAGGACATACAGGAGATTTTCAAAGTCTGGTTTATTATTGTAGTGTAACGACAACATTAAATGAAATTTTCAATCACTTTTACACTCTGTTTTCTTCATATGGGTTTCAACATGGAGTATCACACAGTCTTCACACTTAAAAGTATATAGAAACATTCAGTATTAAAAGGACTTTGCAATTATTTTCTTTTAAAAATGATTAATAATTCAAATTTGCCATTCCATCTGGATGCAAAAGCAGATTTTTTTTACCCAGAGACCAAGAACTCTGGATGGTTTGTTGAGGGCAAAATTCAAGTGTGCTTCTATCAACTGGGTAGTAACCGTGTCTGCAAGAATTGCTTCTGAGAACCAGAAGCAGGAATTGAGGAGCGTGAAACTGAATTTTGCCCACTGTTAAAGATAGGTAGTTTTGCATAATTTTGTTGTTTTCCAGTTAATACTTAAGGCAAATTGCATTGTATACTTATTTTTCCAAGCTAGAGTAACTAAATAAGCTTTGTTTATAAGACATTGAACAGAATGCACTTTATGATGTACATAATATGTGGCAAAAATAAACAATTGTAGTTAAAACATTTAGCTTTCTAATTCGAGCAACAAAACTCATTTTCAATTTGTATAAAACCCATCATTATTGAAAATAACCATATTGGAAAAATCTTTCCCACTTCATCAGAAATGCTATTTGAGATCTGGACAAAAAAAATGATGGAGTTAGAAGATGTCCTGAAGCTGATGCTCCTCAAAGGAGTGTACATCTACAAGTGTATGGATCTACAAATACTCAGACATAAGGAGAAGCCAATGCCCTTAAAGCCTTTAAGTAAACAACACGTGAGTCACATTCAAAGAAGTGAGCTATTTTACATGATATTCTTTTCACTACTGCATAATAAACTTCTGTAGCTCCAACAACTTTATTTAAAGAGGAATAAAGTCTTTTAGTTAAGAATAATTTTCAGAGACTTCAGTCTTCGATTTGCAAGTATGATTTAACATTCACATCCACTCTTCTGCTGTAAACTCTCTCAATGATTTCAGTAATAAATAGAAAAGATGCATCCGACATGAGAAAGAGTAATGAAAGCGATCACTTAAACACTGTGATGCTGTGGAAAGCTATTTTGCTTCTGATGAAATACTGGCACAGAAATGAAAATGAGGGCATCAGTGGCATCCTCAAGTATGTGGACCATAACAACTGTCACCATTTAAAAGTACCTCATTAAAATGCCAACATTTAGGCTTTGCTGCAATGCTTTTTCTATCTATTGCTTATTAACACTATCAAATAGGAAATAAAACAGTGACAGTGGAGACAGCAACAGCAGCTCAAGAGTATTATACAGGACCATAATGCTTGCTGCTTTTGAGGTAGGGTCTTTTCTGGTCCTTTGATCCCGGTAATCAGTCAACACAAGGCAGAATTTATTCCCCAAGTTGTGAAGGGAATGTACATGTAACAAGAACCTGGAATGCAACAATTATCTTGACTGAAAAAAATTATATTTGATGGACTTTCAGAAATTGCATAATTTCTATAGCTAAACCCAATAAAAATACCATTCCAGTCAGTTATAAAAATGACAGAATAGGGAACTGATTTAAAATACAATATTTTTAAACAGATAAATGGGATGTGAGAAAACATGACTGTGATCGCTATTTATTCTTTAAATACATTTATATTTATAGTACAGATTGAGTCATTTACATATATATAAATACAACAGCAGTGAAGATCTATATAGATTTGATTTTTAGAAGTGTAGACTTCTACATATGTTTAGAACTCACAAGAATTTTTTAAGATTTCATCTCTGCTTTAGTTGAAAAAGTTGGAAAAATTCTGGTACAAGTTTATCATCTGCTTCCACCTCTTCTCTTGAAGATGAAGACGATTTAAACATAGAAATGAAATACTGTGAATCATTAATCAGTTCTTTGTCTTGGCTCTACATATATTTACCTATTTTTGCTCAAATCAAATATATCAGCTATTATAGAAAATTCAAGAGAAAATTCATCTTTCAGATAGTGGACTCTCAATCTGATTGATGTCACCCTGTTTGACAGGGAATCTCCTTTTAGCATGAATTGTTACTCTTGTGCCACTCCCTCTTTAGGCTGTTTAAGCTCAGTTAATAAATCTTTACCAGTTTCTCCTGCTTTTGAAGCAAAGAGAATAGCTCCCTGTTTAAAGCCCAGGATCTTCAAGCTCCTGGCATAATCTGCAAACACAGCATGGATCAGTTTATGTAAATGAAGGATTAAGGAAAACACAAACAAAAGGCAAAATCAAAAGCTCAGAATCCAGTTTTTCCTCATTCCTAAGCTCTCCTAAAATGAGTTCGGGATTCCAAATACTGTGCTTGGAATAAATATAAATTCCATCTAAAATATTTCTCAGTGCAAGACAAAAAAGTTGCTTTAAATGCTGCATCTGACTGCACACTATTATAACTATTAATTAATAAACATATTAAACAATATATAAATAAAAATAAAATATAAATAGAACATAAGCAGCTCTGCATTATACCATGTCCTAACTTGCAAAGAAATTGAGATATTAAACGAACATACAAGACTTGATCATTGCTCAGATGTATACCGAGTTATCTACATGACTTACCAGTGGGTTTTTTTTGTTTATGAGATGACACTGGTGATGACTCCATGGAACTCAATCAAACAATATTTACATATGTATTATTACTTACTACATATACCTAAACAGAAGATAATATTTTCAAAAAAGGATATTTGTATCATCATTAACTTCAAATGCCCCATACTTCAGACAAGCTTCAACAAATAAAGCTGCTCTATCAAAGTACCTCATACTGTTGAATGTGGAAAAAAAAAAAAAAAAAGAAAAGAACAATTGTTAGGTTAGTAAAACAGAAAAGTGTTCCAGGACACTGCATAAAATTGTGGCAGATCTCTCACACTGTCCCCTCTTGCCTGGCCATCCCACCCATCAGCGTGGCACTGCTCTCACACCATCCTGCACCTCACTTCCTGCACCCAAGGAACTGATATTTGATACAAAATTTTTGAAAGATCAAGGCTCCACTTATTTAAAACGTAGCTACTATTAGCTAAAACGTAGCCGCTATAAATTGGGAGGTTCTAGCTATCTTAAAGCCTGCAGTAAATTAGAATGCCTGTATTTTTCTTGCAGTTCTGACAGAGAGATCAGTACAGGCACATAGAAATGGTTCACTGCCTAGATGAATATCAGTTAAAGAAGAAAATAAAAACAAAACAAAACAAAACAAGCCTTTACTCTAAATGCAAACAAATCTCAGAAATTAAATTGTGGAAATCCCTTTGGCTTCTGAGATGCATGTTAAAAATGACAATTTCAGACAAGAAAAACTACAGACTGCGTTTTCAGGTTTACCTGTGCAACATCTCTGCAACTTTTGTGAAGCATCCAAGTGACAAGAGGACGAGAATGGCTTTGGATTTCTGGTTGACTTGTGGAGAGCAAAGGTGATCTACCCAGCGCTTCAACACATCAGCACACTCCTCCGAGTTCAAGCGAACCTTTATGAGACAGAAAATGCAGTTATTAATCTCAGGTGTTAGGAAAGCATTAATTTTTTTCCTTTTTTTTTTTTTTTCCTCATTCCTTCAGGTACAAATAACATGATTTAAAATTCCCAACTTCATTACAAAAAATGTGCTCATCCCCTAAGCGAATGCAATAAAGAAAAGAAAGAAAATATGTACAGCAAAAAGGACAATCAAGTCACGACATTTCCTTATGATTTTTTTTTATGGCAAGGCTTTACTGAAACCTTGAATATCAAGAACTTAGAAATCTTTGTGTTTTGCTGAAGACTGAAAGACAAAGTGTCCTCCTTTTTCTTAAGGGTAGGAGTCATCAATTAAGAAAATATTTTTCTCCGTTTTTTCTGTAGGAGAAACATAAAAACTTTACAGAAATTCAAATATCATCCTGATAAACCCTTGTCCATTATGTATTTTAATATGGAAAATTAAAGGGTGTCAAGGTACTAACATCATAGCATGTCCACATACCAGAAGTTGGTGCAAATTTATTTTGTTAGTGCTAATTTTAAAATGAGCAAACATATTACATGAAGCTCAGCATAAGGTCACAAACTAAATATTTATCCATTTCTAACAGTGGGTTTGTTTTTGCAATTTATGCAGGCTCTCTACGGCTGTAGTTATAGGCCAGTAGTGCTTATATACCTGTTATCTGAATAGCCTGAAAAATCACTGCACAAAACTTAGAAATTTGCACATTCCAGACTTTTTCAGGATTCAATATTGTTCACGTTAAACTAGTGTCAAGAGGCTGTATGGCAGTTTTCTTGCAAAAGAATCTTTCAAGATTGAATGGATTGGCTTGTTATAAATTAATGCATAGAAAGAATTAATCATATTATTTTGAACTGATGCTTCCTTTTTTTCCACGTGAGAATTTTAACAGTGCCAGCAGCCTTCATATCTACATATGCTAAGCAGATAGTTTATGTTAATAAAAAAAAATTGAGAAATTACAAACTTTTGCAACCCTTGCTGCGCAATTCCATTCGCCGTAAGTTTGCAAGTAGCGACAGGCATCAGCAGCCTTATCTATCAGACACAGCAACTGGACACCCTCTAGAAAATAAAAGCAGATTATATTAAAAGACAAAGAAACAAAAAGAATTGTTATTTAAATGTGAGCAGAACATTCATCCCCAGAAAAAAAAGATCCCTTTTGAATTCCTTCCCTGCATTTGAGGATGTTGAAAAACTCTAGTTTCTACAACTTGGCTCTCCATACAAACTGGGTACTAAGGATTTCCATAGAAGGGCTTCAAAGTATTTTCCATTAATCTCTGTTATAAGTTGAAATGACAAGAAGTCCACTGAACTTCTCATCATAAAAATACCATGACCTCTATGTATCAGAAACTATTATTTTAGGAAAAAAAAGTTTAATGCTGTCCATAACGTAATTATTAACATATTCACATTATCCATGTGAAAAATATGATATATCCATGAGAAAAATATCTTTTTTAATTGAATACTAAAAAAAAGTATGTGGAAAAGTACTTCTAAAAGGGTGTATGTTCTTTGCATATCTTTAAATATTTCATCATGAACACCTCATAGATTGAGAAAAAATAATCTGTACATGAGAATGCATGTAAAAAGCTTTTTGAAATAAGTTTTGAAATTTAATGAAACTAAATCTTCAAAATAAAACACAAATTTCATTTACAATTAGGAAAGCAGAAAATATGTAGCTTTACAAGCTAGACCTCTTTTGTTGCATGAGAACAATTCTAAGAAAATCACTCCAGAAATATAGTTTCACACAAAAAGAAAACCAAAGTCAAAATAAGCTGAACTTTTAACTGCTTTTAACTTGTTGCCCATCTCTAGGTTAACCAGGGTATGTATCATATAATATAAAATATACAAAATTTACAATAACAAGACAAGTTCTTCTCCTAGCTGCCTGAGTAGCCTTAATAATAACAACGAGAATTACTGGTTTATAAGCAAATGGAAAATCCAAATGGCATTTTACCTGCAAGCTTTCCATTGGCTATCATGTTGGTGGCTACCAGTTTAATAGTACTTTGAGATGGACCTGAGGAGGTGACAGTTGTGACCAAGCAGGCTTTGAGTGAATCACAGTAGTAATGTGCATTCTCCGAGCTCGTTTCTAGCAGAAGTTGCACTGCTCTGTCTGTCTGGAAAGACAAATAAAACAAAACAAAACTTTCACAATGATATATTCACTTTAAAATGTCTTTAAATTGCATTTTAAACTTAAGAGGTGAAAGAAATCTGAAAGCTGAGATACTACCTCAGTTAAATAGGATAAGCATATAACAAGACGGGGAAGCACAACAACAGTGAAAAAATCCAAGTATTCATGAAAAAAATTTGAAGGTTGAGATACTATGTCAGTTAAATAGGATAAGCATATAAAAAGACAGGGAAGTACAACAACAACAACAGTGAAAAAATCCAAGTATTACCCACAAACCTGGCCTAAGAGAATAAGTTGGTCAGCACATTTCTTGGTGTGATCATATGTGGATCTCTTTACCTCCTGGAGATTTACCCGTTCAAGTTGGAATTTCTATACAAAGAATAATAATAACAAAAACAGACAGGAATGTAAGAGTAATAAAACAGGTGAAAAGAGCATTTCAAAAACATGCCAGTGTTATTTATGCTTGAAATACCTGGAAGTAATAATTTTCACACAGTATGTCATAGCATATATCCAATGGATTGATCAAGTTTTCCTGAAGTATGGCTATATCTGTTGTTTTTGTGAGCTTTTCCTGGGATAAGCTGTGTAAATAGTGGGCAGCAAGAGTCCAGAAATGCAGTTCAGATTCATCCCCATACAGTCTGAAAAGATAAAAATCTGGATGAGAAACACAATGATACTTTTCATATGACAGGTGTTGTATAATTATGTTCTAAATATATAAAAAGATGCATCCTTGTGGGCACTAAAACTAATCTGAATTATCAGTGCATCAAATTACAAAAAAAAAATTTACAGAATGGATTTCAGCAAACTAGATAAATAGGATATTATTACAAGAGAAAACAAATTCAAGGATCTGTTCATAAACTAGGAGGGCATACATGTATTTACATACAGAGCATAACTGCTTTTTTTATTTTGATTTTACACTTAGTCATTACTGCTCCCTATCCTCTTTTAATAACAAGTTTCTAGGAATAATTTGAAAAAGTGTGAAAAAGACAACTAAATTTAACTACAGCTCCAGTAGAAAAATAACACAGAACGGTAAATTTGAAATAAAAATGTAATATATCATATGACGTGAAGTTCAGCACCACACTTTTGGGAACTATACAGACAAGTTTTACCCAGTTAGTAAAACCTCTTTTACAAAAGTACCACCAATACTGAAAACAGTTCTCTACCCCCAACAAATTGAAATGTGTCAGTGAGGTTACATTTCCATTCCCAATCCTGAAAAACCTCAAATGGAAGTTCTTCGGCAACACCTTGAGTTTCAGGAGGATTAGTTGTAGCTAATATTAAGCATGTTCATAAGCATTAATATGATCAATATTTTTATTAACACACACTTTATACAGTTAAATGAATCTCTCCTACCTTGCAACTAGAAGGCATCTTTGCAAAAGTGTAAACTCTGGATCAAGCAGCAGTTTCTTTATGTCACTGCAAAATGTGAAAATTGTAAATAATCTGTAAAAACACTGGGCACTTTTTTAATCAAACTCCAATAGCATTTATTACCTAATAAATGAAAAACTAAAGCAGCACAGCTTCTTTTCAGAACGGAAAAAAGCATCTATCAACTAAAAGGTGCAATAGGTATATATAAATGAAATATAATTCAAACTCAGGAAGCAAGCCACAACCACTTTAGATAGCAACAGTCAGCCTGTAAATTACACTTAACTCTTGTAATAAAGAGAACAACCATATGGGTGTAGAAGAAGCTATAATTTAGCTTGCAGTGACTGTACTGACTGCAAGATTAAAATATTCACAAATGACTACACAATTATTCAGTAGCATAATTTAAGAGATCCATACGCAGGCTTTCAAAATAGTTGAGAAAAAAGAAAAAACTATCCTATTAAGTGAAACAAAAAAGAACTATCCTATTAAGTCAAAGTAGGAAAGGAAAATGACAAGACTTATGATTCCTAGTTTTGAATAATAATTTTTATATTTTATATGCAATACAGAAATTTCTGCCTAAGCAGAGCACTGTAAATAAGAATCATCCACAGCAGGAACTTTACTCTAGAGCTGTATCTTCAACAGAAGATTTTCAAAATGACTTTTTTTCCTGCCTCAGAGTTTAAATGTCTTAACAAACTTTGGAGTATTTAAGTAGCAGCGTCCTTCAAGTGCAACACAGACTCGACATCAAATGACCATTCATGGAGAAGCTCTGGCTAATAAATTGCAAATGCTCACCAGTAAATTAGAAACCATATAATGATTGCAATCAGCATCTTTCAATCTTTGGTTGGCAGCCACTATTACAATAAGACTGTGTTAAAAACAATGACTTCCAAGCCATTTTACATATACAGAACACTACATTTTGATTTTTCAGTCATTATTTAACAAACTACTTCAAGATAGCTTGCTCATTAAAAAATATATTTTAAACATATATTACAGTTTAGTAAGTCTCTTTTTCCCTCCTAACAAATGAATAAATAGTCATCCTTAGGAATTACACAGAAGTTATTAAATGCATTTAAACTAAAAGCTGCTAGTACTCAAAGCTTATCTTTAATGAGTCAAAAAAGCATTTTTCATTACATTGCCAATTATCAAAATTTTGATTTTGTTCCTTCTCTGAATGCAATAAATACCTTAGTACTTTTAATAAAAAGATTCTTACTTGGACAACGAATTCAGTTGCTCTTGCATCAGGTTTTTAATATTTTCATTTTCTGGATAATCACTACATTAAGAAAATAAATAAAAATTGAAACTATTATCTGAAACATCAGAGAATTATTAGTAGTAGAAAATACCAGAGTGTATATGAGAATCTTTTATCGTTTTCTTATGGAAGCAACTCATACAAGATTTTTTTTCACTAGCTAATAGTTCTAAAACACAATTAAAGACTATCTTTGATTTCTTTCAACCTCACTGAATCAGTAATGTTTTTCCCTCCTCTTATTCTCTTTATTCATTCACATTGAAGTTAAAGTACCCTAAAACATTCAACATCTTGTTCAATTCTTTTCTATAATCCTTTTTCTTACAACTTACTCTTATTTTTCTCTTCCTTGTTTGCAGTAGCATCAACAACCTTATTGCTTTGCCTTACGCATTTCACGAAACACATAAATTGCTGCAACATCTGCAACTAGTTAGTCCTTCCAGCACTGACCTCTTCCTCACTGCCACAAACCTGCAGATATTATGAATTTCTACACAAAACAGAACTCTTAAACTCTTCACCTCTTCTCTTTCTTGTCCATGCTCACACATTCCCATGGATCCCTTTACAGGATTTTATAAGAATCTGACTTACTCCTTCCTTGTTCATTTCTTTTGTTTCCATGTCCTACGCACACCTATGACCTGTCATCTCCTCTTTGTCAACTACTTTTTTGGATATATATATATATATGCTATATATATATATATATATACACACACACACATAAATATATACGTATATATTTGCTTACACATGTGAAATATCTAGACAGTATTTCTCATTCCATGGCTGATGCAGTAAGAATGCTTTTAAAGCTAGCGAAGCTCTTGGAACAAGGAGATAGGGACACCATGCAGGTTCTGAAAGAAAAGGAAAAGATTCATTGTTGAGTGACTTATGTGCAATAACACTCTATTCACAGACAGTCATAAATCACATCTTTTCATAAACACACCACGAGTTACTAGACACTAAAAACTTATTGTTACATTCAAGCAAGAATATTTCATAAAAGGCCCACGGTTTTCTACCATGCTGGAATGAGAACTTCAGAAAAACTGAATTTACAAGACATCATATTTCACAAAATTAAATGCTCAGAAGCTCAAATATCAATTTGCAGAAAATTGATCATAAAAGGCACTAATTATTTGGGCATTCATATCCAACTAGCAGGTAGTAATTTTAGTTTAATTTGCAATCATATCTTCTTCAGTATAAAATGGGGGTTAAACACATGTTTACATCTACAAATAAGATAAGAAATGGGATGAAAATTATTGGACCAACTATTTGTCATACAAACTAAGTCAGGAATATTCAGTATGAGGTTTGGATGAAATGCAGTAAATACTACCCAGTGACTTCAGATGAAAACAAACACCAGCTAGCTACATTATTACATAATCATTCACTGTCATTCATAGGGTCTGCATGATACATGTGTCTTATAAGCATTATTGTTGAATTTAAAAATTAGTATATAGGCAGAAGCAGAGTTAAATCACAGGTAAGCTTTGAAAAACAAAAGGCACTCAAGATATCTTGCATCTTTTTTTTCCCCCTCCTAATAAAGGTAAGAATTCTAGAACACTATGAAATGAATACCACAGAAATAGGATCTGGAATCAGGGTCCACATTTATCCTTTGCTCCCTTTCTACCCCAGTACTTCACTGAGGGCATCAGAATAAGAGAATGTGTCTGGGTGGCTGTCACAGAAAGGGTAGCACAAGTTCTCAGGACACAGTACAAAAAACAGATATCTTTATTCATGAGCATAGTTTTATCTTCAGCCATTGAAATGGGTGATATTTCTGGTAAAACTGTCTGTCAGGAGGTAAACTGTTTGCCTTGGGAACCCACCCGGGACTCCCTCCGTAGTAGACTGGCCTTTGCCATGAGTTTTCAGGAGCCGACTGCAGAGTTTTCTTTGCTTGGATAATTAACATATTAACATGAGAGAAATGAAACAACTTTCCTTCCATCAGAGTTGAAAACAATTGGTCATAAGTCCAAGTCATTTAGAAGCTGCAGTAATCACCACTAACAGAGGGAATTAGGAAAAACACGAAAGAAGTTTTTTTTTTTCTTTTTCTTTTTTTAAGAAAAAGATGTTTATGTATTTGAAACTGAAAAACTACTATCTCTAGAAGTTTGTTTTGGTTTTCTAGAAGCAAACCCCAGCAGACTCTTAAATCTTGCAATATATTTCAACTTTTCAGGATTTTGTTTTTCTTGTAGTAAAATATTGACGATTGCCTAAAAGCTGTAGCTAGATTACAGAGAAGAGACTTTTGACATCTAAGAAACTGAGTATTTTTCTCCTTTTATTATAACATGCCATTAGATCAAACTGCTTCTTTGACAGCTGAAATAAAAAGATTTTATTTCAACTGAAGTATCCAAGAGTGGCTGTTAGTTTGCAAATAGCACAGGAATTGGATTTGAAGCCCCTATCTGAGGGAAGGGAAAGGGAAAAAAATAAAAAGAGAGAGAGTGAGAGAAGTAGAAGAAAGCAGCCTATCTTTAGGATGATATTTTCTTAAGGATTCTGTCTGAAAAATATTCAAGCATGAATGCAAGTTGGTGTCATTACTGTCAGTGTGGTACATCATGAGTAAAACAAAAGATACCAATTTACATAAAATTTTCAGTCCATCCGGGTTCCTAGTTGCTGGATTTCAAACAACTTACCAGAAAGAAACTCTAATTTATTAAACCGAGGCAAGTACACAGAATCACAGGATGGAAGGTTCCTCTAGAGATCATCCAGTCCAACCCTCCTGCTCCAGCAGGGACATCCAGGGCACAGGGTGGCATCCAGGTGGGTTGAAGATCTCCAAAGAAGGAGACTCCACAGCCTCCCTGGGCAGCCTGTTCAAGTGCTCTGACACCCTCACAGGAAAGAAGTTCTTCCTCACATGGAGATGGAACTGCCTGGGTTTCAACTTACACTCGTTACCGCTTGTCCTGTTGGTGGCCACCACCGAGAAGAGTTTGGCCCCATCTTTACATCCTCCCCTCAGGTATTTGTACATGTTGATCAGATCCCCTCTCAACCTTCTCCAGGCTAAACAGGCCCAGCTCGCTCAGTCTTTCCTCATAAGACAGATGTTTGAGTCCCTTAATCATCTTTGTTGCTCTCTGCTGGACCCTCTCTAGAAGGTCCACATCCCTCTTGTACTGAGAAGCTCAAATCTTCTCACAATATTCCAATTCTTAATTTTTGTTTACACTCTCAAATCAATTTCTTAATTATATATGAATGAATTTTTTGTTATATTTAGGTATGTTTACAACAATTGTGCTGCTAAATTGAACTTTCAATTTAATTTTTTTTATTTAGACAAAAATTGACTAGTAAACAAAGATATTTTGACATAAACAGCAAAATATATAAAACATTTCTCATTTTTAATAGTAATTCATTGAACATTTATTTCAACTGGCTCAGCATTTCCATTTATTTGCATACTGTGTTTGTCCCCTGAGACTATAAATGTAGTATAACTAAATTCCCTATTTAAGTGTATGGTAAAAAAAAACAAACAGCATTAACTACTAACAGTTTAAAGTTTAGTGGGAAAATCTAATCCGGAAAGCAAAGAATTGGTCTACAAGCAGGCTGCAATATCTGGACATTTCATAAAGAACCCCACCACTGTCAGGTTAACAGATCTTACAAAATCATGCAATGCATTTCAGTACGATGCTATGATATTTTTTACATTAATTTTCTAGACATCTGTAAAAAAACTCATATTTTGTTAGTTATATTTCAATTAAAATATTAAAACTATATCTTACTTGGGAGACTAAACATTTATTGTAAAAACATCCATATTTCCTAAGCCTATGGATCTATATATGTTTCCCTGGCCTACTAGAAGTCCTGAGCATTTTTATAGTCCATTTTCAAAATGAAATATCTAGCAATCAAGAGCAAAAGAAAAAAATCTATCATACCTACTAAGTCTTGTTCATCCATTTTGAAACATGATGGTTTCATGGACATCTCGAGGACTCTAATGCACCCATCATCCGAGGCCAAGATGACTTTGTCTGAGGTGCACCAGTCTACATCCAGGATCCGGAAAGTGACATTCCTGCCGCTTCTTAAACTGCTCACCATTTGTATCTTGAAAAGTTGAGATATGTTTCATTTTTAGCAGGCTCTCTATCATACAGTGCAATACTCTGTCACACTCCCATAAGACATACTGCAAAACTTGCAATAAAAGGTAATCATTAATAATTGTCTCCTCTGGAAAGTTGAAAAATTAGAAACCTTGGAGAAGGACTTGTAATTGCCCTGGCCCAATTCCTTTTCCCAACCAAGATGTGGGAGGATCTTTTTCAGTAGCTGCCCTTGGGGTATCTTTTCTTAAATAAAGATTCTAGAGAAAACTGGTGAGAATGTACATGATCTCTAACTCCAGTGCCTTAATCTGGACAAAAGTGAGGTTCTCATCACCTAACTCTTTCTCTTCATAAACATATGCTTTCTTGTTGAATACTGAACTTATAAAGCTATAAGAAAGTCTAAATTTATTTCTAGATAAGATAGCTGTACTTTTAACCATATGTCAGATTTTGCTACCCTCCTGCAACACAACATTAAAAATGTTAATATGAGGAAATGTTACCAAAGCCTCTACTATAATCAACATTCTGCTGTTTCCTTTTGCTTGTTCTAGAGCAAAGTATTGAGTTAGAAAGATGCAATATACAAAGATTTGATCAGTTTTAGCGCTGAAGACATTATTGGACATAGTAGTTAACCAGTTGTAGGAAAAGGAGAGATTCTAAAGAGGGATTTATAAGGATTACAGGAGTGAGACTAATATTTTTACAGATTTTTCAGCCGAAGTTCTGAATGCATTTTAAGATTTTCATGTGGGAAGCCCTTTCTCTTGTCCCAGAAGAGGGGACAGCTACCGAAGGAACATCCCGCAGCATCAAAACTTTTCAAATGTTCTTGAAGGAGACACTCGTGACGTTCTAGTCTGCCTATGTAATTCACAGCTGTTAGTCACATCTGCTCCAACTTGAACTGTTAAAGGATATTTTCATACTACACAGATTAAAGTCCATGTTAGGAATTGGTGCTTACTACAAAGTGAACAGAAAAAAAAAACTGAAATACTAAAATAAACATAAAATAAACTTTATACCCCGAATATACTCCAAGGGGCTAAGCTAAAATGATATAACAATTCTTCCCTTCCCATAGTAACTATAAACTCCTGAAAGTCATAGAAAGCAAATCCCTGAAGATTTTTGAAATGTTTTATATGAACTAGAAGTCCCCTGGGAAAAGTCAAACAACTTTACTATATAGTTGTCAGCAAGGAATAATGGCTAAGTAAATCTCAAACTCTGAGCACTCTTCTTGACTTTGAGAACTGGAATGTGTATTTTGCAAAGAAAATGCATATTAGACATAACAGATATGTACCTCTTTTGCATCCCAAACTTCTGCTCCATCATTGTACACTGCAATAAGCTTTTGATTTCCTTTCCCTGGGGCAAAACGGATTTTTTTCACCCAGCTTCGGTGGGTAGGGATCCCCCTAGGAAAAGGGAAAGGTTAACATTCCTCATGCTGCAACTAATACTGAGGGCTATTAGGTCCTCTCCATAAGAATTACATCCTGGTGCTGCATATGTATGTGTGCAAATGTACCTACGTTTATACACACACACAGTTGGTTATGCACACTATCATGAAAAAAGACTAGATACCTGAAACATACTACAACATTTAGCGTTTTATCAGAAAACATTACAGATTTACTATAGTGAGAAATCTCTTTTACTATTAAAACTTCGATAAAATACTTCACATCAGCTGAAAACAAACTGGGAAGTATAAAGAATTGTCAGGTCGAAGGTATTTTTAAAATTTTATGTTGAAATATTTATATTGTTTTGCCAAATGCCAAACAGATAACCATCCACAGTGAAGAGAAATGATAAACACATTCTAGCAATCCTTAGCTTATGTTTGTCAAACTGAATTTGCACTCATACCTGGATACTCTAGCTTTCAAGTCCCAGAAGTTTAAGTTCCCATCAACATCTCCAAGAACCAAAGTATCCCCTTTCCAGGCAATACATGTAATACTACCCATACTTCCCTGGAAATATTTAGAAAGCAAAATAAAATCTCATCATTAATAAGGCCAAACACTGAAACAAGCATTTCAAAAAACATTAAAAACATTTATTCCAATATTTTCAAAATAGAAAACCAGAAAAACTTGAAAAATAGAGAAGTATTACAGACTTCATATTTAAAAATTTATTTCATATTTCAAGCAACTGAATTTAGTGACCACTTGCCATTAAAAAGCATTTTCCCAAAGTTTTTTTTCCCCTCTATGGCAACTAAGAAGATGTAAAGCACAGACAGTTGGAACTCACATCAGGAGGAATTCTTGCACTGTCTTTTACTGAGTTTCCTTCTACTGTGAGATGATAAACCTGTCCATCATTATCCGTAAGCACAAAGTGCTCCCTGGCAGAAATGTTCTGGCTCAGCTCAGATTTACTTTCAGCTTCCTGTAACAAACTAGAAAGAACCCAGTGAGACAGAGGGAGGACCTGAAATCAGAATTGCAAGTTAAAATCTCCCTAACTATTAACAGAAGTTACATAAAAATGTGCATTTTCTTCAAAGCAATTTACCAGAAAAGAAATCATTTACATACTTGTGGCAGTGTTCAAGGGGAAAATAAAAAGTTTTACTTGAAGAACCACGCAGCTAACAAGCAGTCCTGCTTGCTACACTGTTTATGTCATTCAGCAGTAAAATCAAAGTTCCACATTTAAAAGCTTTCTTATGTTGTTTAGTTACTAAAAGAAGCCCAGAAAATTGTGTAACCTGCTACATATCCAAATGCCAGTTTCAAAATATTCCACTCTATAAAGCAACAGTATGCAGTGCAAAACAAGCGATGCATTACAGCAATAAATGAAATAGTAATCAGAAATACCTGATAACAGAGGACTCTACGCTGCTGACTTCAGTATCTGAGGCAACCGTCTGTCGAGCCATGGCCTCACGAGCTGCCAGCTGCTTCTTTCTCAAGCTTTTTAAGTTATGAGAAGGTGACCATTCCTTTGTAAAAATGGAAAATATAAGTTTTTACTCCCTAAATTTATTGGAGATTCTTTTGCTAATTATAATGATTTCATTGAAAATGGCCTTCTTTGATTCCTCACCTCCCGCCTCCCAAGAAGCGGACCAATTTTTCACCAAGTATTTCCTTTTTTCTTCCCTCTACTTGATAACAGATGAAGAAAAGAAAAAGGAAGGGTGAAAGCACTTATTTGCATGCTACAAATTAAGAAAAAAAAAAAGAACAATTTTGTGATAAAACGTTATTATGATATCTGAACACATTAGATTTAATAAATGGTGAGCAAACAGAGATGTCATTGCTTACCAAAGCCGTCACTGCCGGGAAGTTTTTTGACATTTCTCTGAGCAGAGTGCATGTTCTGACATCCCAGATTTCCAGGGGTTTGTCTTTAAACACTACAGCTAGATACTGCCTAAAATAAACAAAACTTTACTACATCAACAGTAACCATTGCATTTTAACTGTAGCATTTTACTTCACACACCAAGTTCATAACAGCACTTTGGAACCCCTCAAAAACTAGGAGGAGGAAAAATAAATTAATTTTGCTCAAATCCCACAAACTTGAGATTTTTTAGAGCTTACATAGCAAAAAAGTCTGCCAGAAGAGAGTCCTCCCTCAAGGTTTTTTTTTTTCCAGAAATTTCTATCAGGTTGGTGATGCTGCTCAATTATGGTCAAGATGACAAGGGAGGGAATTTAAAGATGCAGCAGCTTCAGTTTGGCCACATTTGCCCTCAGTTAATGACCACACATGGTAGCAGAATGACAGGCTCTGAATGAAGACTGTAATTTGGACAGATTACTCCATGTGCATGCTACTTCCCTAATCCAGTGATAAATGAGTCCAAGATCCTTTTATTCTAACCCACTTGTCAGTTCTTTCTTCAGGATTTGTATCTGTGGAGCTAACACATCAGCACTTTTCACATGTAACATGAAAACACAGAGAAACTAGTTTTATTTACTCTCCTCAACTGAATTTATCATCTATCATGTATTGCTTATCATCTAATAATTCCCAAAATGTATCCTGCTCAAGCTAAAGACCATTACTTCTCTACTATAGAGAAAAACCTTTGAAAATTTAAGGACAGTATCCTA
>NW_010579924.1:2380-16524 GCF_000705375.1 Tinamus guttatus
ACTTCATTTACAACATTTCTTGGTTTCCTCAACAAGTGGCTAAGCACCACATTGCTCCACCCTGAATTCCCACATAAGATATAACATTTGTTTGGCCTCTGACTTTTAAACTTCGCTAATGGGCACACGACTGCTACATAAATTGCATCTCCAGAAGAAAATGATTTTGAAGAGGAAGTACTCAAAACGCTAACAGTGCTCCTGAGCACTTTGTCCCTCTCCAATCTGATTTCTTTCACTGAACTTTCTTTCCAAGAACTTGGACTCATGTAAAAGAATTGCTAAATATAATAACCTCAGACAGCAGGGGAGATAGCTCCACAGGAGTCAATTTGCAGCACCATGCAATACATCAGTACCAGAGGGTTTCCTTTTCCTGCTATAATAGTTTGCACTGATATTGCATTAGCACACAATAATTTATGTCAGAAGACTGGATCACATGAGAGGCCCTGACTCAAGTGCAGCTTTACCTCAGTTTTCCTCAAGCTCTGTGGCCGATTAGCCTTTCTGGGCTTCTCCCTGCCCTACTGCACAGGGATGCTGCAAGGGGGCTTGCAAGACACACGGAGAGCTGGATGGCTAAACCAAAAATTGGGATGGACAGAGGAGGCTGAACTAAGGGGGAGGCTCCTTCAAGGGGAACTAAATAGAAGAGTTCCCACATACAGGAAAATGTTACAGTGGCTGAGATGGATTATTTACTCCAGAGTTAATCTGGTTATTTTTTTCCAGAAAAGAGAGAATCACAGGTACTAAAGGCAACTGAATGCCTAACTCCTACAGAAAGTGTAAGCCCCAGGCTTGCAGGCTGTACAATATACTAGCACAAGTACAGCCTTACTCCAGCTGATACTGTTGACTTTCAAACCTTCCTACTGATGCTGCTGCACTTGTAAGACACTTGAGATGATTAAAACTGTTCTTCATGAGATAGCAGCATTTAGCTAAGAAACACACTCTGTCCTGGACAAAGGAGGAGACAGCAACCATGGAGAACAGTAATGGAGAAAACTGCACGGAAAAGGAAACCCCAGCACCTCTGTATGCTAGATAGAAGATAGCAAGGCTGTGCTATCAGCTGGGCTCCTAAATTGACTCTAAAAAATAAGCTAGTATATTGCTGCTCCTAGGAAATAGTCCATAATGCCTTTGGTATATTCCTTTTTCTAAGGATCAGGACACCTTTCTTTTTATGCCAAATGACAATTTATAATGGGCTTTAATTGCCTGGCAAAGGAGCAGACCGTACTCTGTAGAGGATGGACATGGAAACCTACACAGACAAGACTGCTGTTAGGATAACATTTAGTTTAACTCTGATCTTCTGGTGACACACAGAAGTGTTTGAAAATAATAAGGGTTGTCAAAATATTTTTCATAATAGACTCCTACACACAGAGCATTTGTAAGATGGGCACAGTCTCCTACCCAGCTGGTGCACGAGCTGCTACCAAAAGATCCTGCAATTGCTAAGATGCCATCCCAGCTTCAGCAGAAATTTGCCTCCTCACCGCAGGTCAAAATACTCTGCCTCTTTACAGTTACATGGTCAACTGCTCATTAGCCAACAGCATCCTACGCTCTCAGAAGTGGGTGCATTGGGTTAGTGGAGCGGTTTTCATATAAACGGCAATTACTGACCCAAAAAATCTCAGCTACTCCGCAACAATGGCAAGGGAAAGCATTATAGCCCCATAACATGTAACGCCTCTCTGATAAGGCTGGGGAGGACAAAATAAGATGCAATGCCCTTGCTTTACATCTCATTGCCATGGATGTGCAGAAAGCAGGGGTATGGCAGATTTCCATTTTTACTATACATTAACAGCAAGATGGACAAAATAAATTTAAGATGCACTCTCACTTTGAGAATGTCAGGTTCATTTCAATCAGATAAGCTACGGTTCCCATCCCTGGCTTGGGCTACAAGATCTGGAACAGAGTTTGGGAGGTTTTTTTTTTTTCTTTTTTTCTTCTTTTTTATTTTCTTTTTCTTTTAATTAATTAACTCATGGATATAAAAAGGGAAACAAGCAAAGAAAAAAACAAAAAACCCACAAGAGGGTGAGGTACCCATGCTCTCTGCCATAATAACGTTCGCTAATTAAAACACAAAGCAGCTAAGGGCTGCAGGATTAATGGACACGGCTTCCTCTTTTCAAGTCTTGCCTGCTGACAGATCGCCTCATTCCTTCCTTGCTCTTGAGCCTTTCAGAGAAAAAAAAAATCCAGTTTGCTTATCTGACAGTGTGGAGTTGCCGTGGAAACCGCATCCCCCTGCGAGATGCTCTGTCATAACATTTCAGCAGCATACAGGGGGCTTAAAGACACAGCATCCTCTGCTCCGAGGGCTTCCGAGTCAGCCCGGGTGTTTGCAGATGAGCAGCTGTCAAAGCCAGTGGAAGTTTGGAGTCAAGGGAACAGAGAGAGGGAATAGCAGAAAGGTTCAGTTGCCTGGTTATTCGCAAAAGTCATCTTCCTACACTAGTGGTGAATATCGATCAACACGTACTTTGATTTGGTGCAAGATGCATTTTGCATTTTGGAAAATCTGCCTCTGGACTGCTGGTTGACAGAGTGCTGGCACCAAAACATAACCCCATCACTCTAACACGGGTTAAGCACAAAGCACCTCTTTAGCAAGGGTTTTATGTCAGTTTAGTCTTTGAGTCCTTTTTTCTCAGTCCTTTTGCAAGAAAACAGAGGAAGAAGTAGCAGGCACAATAATTACCCATAATGAGAACAGGCCTCCTATAGCCTGTTCCTTAATTACAGGGATGGCTTCCAGGCTGTAATCACTAGGGGTCCAGATGGAAGTTCTCCAAGCTCTTTGAGGGACAGAATGTGTCAGTTATTAATTAAACATATGAGGCAATTAGCCTCAAAACTTCACAGTAAATCACTACAGCTGTGTTACTTTCACTTTTCCTTGGGTGACTGCAAGTCACAACGCACAGCACATTTCCCAGGCGGGTCACGAGGACTGCAGCCAAAAAGCATTCCCAAAACAAGACCTTTGTTGTTGGGTGGGAAAAAAAGTGTCTGCAGAAAGCTTGTTTCCGAGGTCAGCTACTTCACAGTCACATCCCCCAGGAGAGACAACGAATTCTGCATACAACAGCTACTCAATACTCAAGCCATTCGGTCTCCAAAGCAGTTGACTTCTCCCTATCACCCCAAAAGACAGCTTGGAACTGTTCTGTCAGACCAAAAGGAACAACTCCTGTGATTAACACTACCCATGTCCCATCATCAGCTACTGACTTTAACACGATGTGCTAGAGCTTGCCAAGATTTCCAGCTCTGTAGACTGCAGCACATTTAGGACCTTGTTGCTGGGGGGTCATACATTTGAAAACAAGATGCTGTGGTATCATTCTTTGTCAATGGCCAGTTCAGGAAACCAGGTCAAAATCATCATGGCTGTTAAAACCTGATTAGTAACTTATACCGGTAGTTAAAACCTGATTAGTAATTTATACTAGTATACTTGTATTCACACACCAAAACTCCCCTCAATCACATCAAGACAGCTTTGAGGTCATTGTGCTACCACTCAGTATTTACCTGTGCCTCAGCAACTCTGTTGGAGATTCTATAATCTACAAGAAGCTCTGTTTATCTGTTTATTTCCCTGCACTTTTCCCATGTGCAGCTGATGAATGGTGGATCAGCTCGTTACTGACAATACCAAGAGCTGGGTGGTGACCTTAGCTTGGTTTTACACTAATGCATGCAGCACTCTGACCCCCTTCTCACACATTTTAGCATGCCTGAAGAACACAGTTTGAGAAAGCACATAGGAAGAGCAGATAAATACGACGTGTGCATTCAGTGCTGTAAGCTCCCACTGGTGCTTCTTAAGGAATCAGGTACGCTGGGTCTCTCAGCAGTAAGTGACAACAGTAAGTGACAGTTTAGAGAGTGTGACAGTCTAAAGGAGGACCAAGCCCACTGATAGTTGTTAAAGTTGGAGAGGAGAATGTACTTATTCCATTGATAAGCAAGAGATCAGAATAGAGCAGTTCACATGCCAGATAGCTAGGTGGCCATTCACCTTTAGGACAGTTGAATTTGAACAAATGATTCATGTGCAGATTTGGTGTGCCAGCAGTACCCTTTCATTTAGAAATATTTTCCCTTTCTGCGCAAAGGACCAAGTCTAAACAAGAGTGGCCACTTATGGCAAACCACATTGCCTTTTTTTTTTTTTGTAATTAAAAATTGGAAACAAAAACTGGTTTGCCCCATCCCCGTCACGGTAGCTCAGGTTTGACCATTTGAAAACCACGTAAGCAAAAAGGAAGCAGACATTTAAATGAAGTTTTCACATGGGTCTTTGGGAATTCTACAGAATTCAGACTGAAGCACTGAGTAGCAGTGCTTTCAGAATGCATTTCCAATAAATTCAGAGCTTCCTTCTCAGAAGCAGGTAAATAAAACCAAATTCATGCAGTCACACACATCATATATAAAGGGACTTTTAATAGAACTTTCCTATTCTTCATTAGGTTAGAGCAAACCTTTGGCTTCTCTGAATAGCTCTTGCCATTTGCAATGTAGACTTGACAATATTTGTTCTTCAGCTACAAGAAACAGGCAGTGTGCAGAGAGAGTTCATCTTCAATAAGAAGAATGCATCTGATATATTTTTAAGGTCCTTTCCAGAATAGAAGAGAAACTAAGTCATTTGCTATCATCATTTCCCAGGTAGGGCATGAAAACACTTTCGGCAGACTGACAGTTGCTAAAGATAAATTACTTTCATTTTTTTAAAAAAAATAACAGTAGTACATTTAAACCTCGAGGCTCCTTCGCATTCATGAAAGCAGGAAAGTTGTTTAGTATACAGAAGATTACCCAAGAGTAACCTGATGCAAACAAGCATCAAACTCAACTTGAACATCAAATGAATAATCCTTAATTAAATATGCTGCAGATTTTATCAGCCTATTAGTAGGCTCTTGATTTTTTTTGTTGTTGTTGTTCATTTGTTTCACAGGACTCAGGCAGGAATAACATTAAATATTCCATGTATACTGAGAAAAGAAATGAGGGAGAACCAACACTAGCAACTTCAAATGACTCCTGTGACCCTACAGTGTACTTGCAAAAAGGTGGAACTTCATCTGGCCAATTGAGGACATATTGTCACTGCCAAACAAGTCCCGGGAACACTGCGGTTAAGAAGATTCTGCTTTGCGGAGCCCGGAGGCAGTTGGCACAAAGCTCTGCTACTTGGTGATGCACAGGCTGCCTTTGTCCTTCATTGCCTTTTTTTTTGGATCAGTTCTGGACCTCTCTGCCTAATTGCACCCTCTTCACGTGTGAAGAGAGATTTATAACAGAACAGAGTTTTGAGGGATTAACTTTGATGCTGGTACAAGGCCCATTCAGAAGCAACGTGAAAAATTTGTATTAGCTGTTGTTCCTGCCAAGGCATAACAGACAAATGTATTACACAGGCAATCAAGCTCCCAAATTAGTACCGATTTTCACCCCATGCCACTTTACTGCTATTAATGATGGGAAGCAGCAGCAAGTACAAAGCAAAAAGCCATCATACTTTCAAATTCTATTATTGCAAGGGATGAGCAAAATCCCTGTTCAGGTAAACCTCAAAGGCAATGAGAGATGAAGAGAGACCACAGCAAAACTGCAGGAACGATCTACTAAGACCCTTATTGAAAGGTGTCAGGAGGCTGCCTGGGGGGGCTGCCCCAGCCCTCACCACAGCCTAGCCCGAGATGCTCAGATTTGTGTTTTACTCCAAGGAGGCCCCCAGTATCAATTATAACAGTGGCCATCACGCTTTCATTTGCAAAAAAATGACAGGTAGGAGAGCAAGCCTACTCTCTCTGCTACAGATCTCTTGGCGTAGAGCAGAAGTGTATGAGATATTTCACTGTGAGCATGTAAATATGGATTCACATATGTAAACTATTGTGTCCAAAATATTGGCATCACTGTGATCACTGAGTGTGATACTAGTGCCAGACCTAAACCACTGAATGCAACATGAGAAGTAAACCCAGAAAAACAAACGAAAGGGGGCTCTTCCCTTCCAGCACAGGGAAGAAGGGTTCTTTGCAACCCCTCATCTGCGGGATCCCTAGAGTTGCAATCCAGCTTGAAAAAAATTATATAGTGATGTGATTAACAGAAAAGAAGCCTAGAAACAAGCCCTCTTCCCTAGAAAGCCTGTGACATGTCACAGTCACCGTAACTAGAAAGGCCATGGCTTTCAAAGAGACCCTGGCTGCCCAGATGCGGGGCAGGCCCTACTGCTGCCCCTCTCACGTGCTGCGATGCCTCCTTGCAGCTGCCTGCGAAGGTCTTTATCTTCTTACCCCTCCTAGGCAAGAGTCATTCTTTATGACTGGCACTTGAGTCTGCAGGACATTTCCAGCTACACAGGGCTGCTTTTCTTTAGGAGTTCTGCTTTCACAGGTAGACTAATGCCTTGCTCAGCTCTTACTTAAGGCATCTCAATTTCTTCCATCAAGTTCCAAGCTGGAATTATTTTAATTCAAATTGTATATACAAGTATAAAGGTTTATCCATAGCTTGCATAGAGCCTCTATGGTTAATTCAACAGGTAAAGATCATTGTCACTGATAACAGAAACTCCATAAAAAGATGCAAATCTTCTTGCCAAAAATATACCTTCCTCTAATTTGCTGCTCGTTACCCCTATGCTTCAACATGGCTAAAATATTGGTCTCAACTACTCCCAAGCGCAGAGAGACCAGGTGGACAGGCTGGGCCCAACAGCTCTGTGACATCCTTTCTGTTCACCCAATAATTGAATCTAGAAACGCTTTTCACCGTGGCTGCCATAAACAATAACAGTACCTTGAGATACACACAGGCCATGCTCACTTTGCTAGAGTTTGGATTAAGGGTTTGCTTCAAGATTTTTCAGAACAGGCCCCTGCACCAGGGCACACGAGAGGATCTTGCTGTCACCCGAATCCTATGTCGTAGGAGCTCCATCCTTCCCCAGAGACCCCTCTGCAGAGCCCTGCATCTCCTCAGGCAGGGGGAAGCACAGAAGGGAGACCAGGGCAGCACAGCTACCCCTACAGAGCCCAAAAGCCTCTCAGTAGTTCTGCTAAACAGCAGCTGTGCCTCAGACCACTCTGCAGACCGGTCAGTCCAAAGTACAGCATACAGGGAATGCTAAGGATTTTTAGGGCATGATTTCCAAATATTGTGCACTAACTAACCTGCATTTCAGATAAGCTGCACCAAGGGTGACAGCCTGAAGGCAGCATTAGATGGGCACTGGCAGAGCAGCGAGCAGAACCAGGGATGGGAACAGCCCCCCGGCGGCACCGCGTGCTGTGGGCTCTGTGCCGATGCTGCCAGGGGCAGAGCAGGCAGGGACAGAGCTTGTTGTCCCCCCAGGAAACCTGCTCCGGACGCTTTCCCAGACTGCGCTTCTCCAGACGAGTCGGCATCTCCGTAGCGCGGCGTCGCCGCCACCGCTGCTGCACAGGGAGCGGCGCATCCAGCCCGGGAGCACCAGCGTAAATCACAGGATTGTCCTTAGAGCCACTAAGGAAAAACAACAGCTGGAGACAAGGGTTTGATACGTGAAACGCTCGCAGAGGAAGAGCAAGCACCATACCCTAGTCGACATAACAAAGCACATTCAATGTATGTGTAGCTGTGCTGTTCGATAGCATGAGAGGCCACTAAAGGGCCAAAGGCTGCCAAAAACATCCTTAAAGGGAAAAAAAATCAAAACAAACACAATAGTAACAAAAAGCTACATGAAGCCACACACAATGGAAGAAAGAAAGCAGCCCATTGCTTTGCAAAGAGGCCTCCAACCATACAGAGGGGCCTGCAGGAGCCCAGGGGCTGCTGCTGGGCACGTGTGGAACATGCAGCAGCACCAAACCAAGCACACTGCAACTGACGGGCTCACACGGGACCCAGTAGTGCTGCACACACTTATTTACTCAGCCATAAGGAAGTAGCTGTCCTGCTCCCAGTGCCAGAAGCAGCTTAATGAGCACCATGGCTGGCATCTCCTCAGTATCTCCTGCAGCAGGGGAAAAATCAGCTTTTTATATTTCTCTTCCCCTCTCTGTACTTCCATTGCCCTCCTTGTAAAATGGAGTGAGATCATCCAGCAAATGCAAAGAGGTTATAGCTATCTTTTTCTCCTAAAAGGGTACTGCAGCCACGCAGCTACCACCATAGGTAGTGATTTCAAGTCTAATCAGGAGCAGGAAGCTGCAAACTGCAATAGCAGCAGCACACATTATGCCCACCAAGCATGCCAAGCACACATTAGGTCAGGAGTGGCTATCCATGCAAAATTCAAGGTCCTCAGGATGACTTTTACATGTGTCTGAAGGAACCTGATGCAACAACCCTTCCATTCAACACCTCTTGAGCTTGACTGATTCACATTGTCTCAGTGATTCGCACACACTAGGCACGCCAGTGGAGAAACCATGAGAGCTCCCTGCGGGAAGGCTCATGCCCTTGCAGCTTCCTTTAGGCATCCCACTCACAAGCCACAGAGCTTCAGAGAGCTCCTCAGGAACATGAGGTCAGCTGGGGTAGACTCCACCACTAGCCCTGCAGCACCACCAAGAGCCTTTCACGCTGACCAGGCTGTGGGAGCTGGGAAAGGGGAGCCCAGTTTAGGAATAAGGAGCTGCCGCTCGTTTCCTGGCTCTGGTACAGAGCTCCTGACCGAGCTGCATGCAACTCGGCCTTGGCAACTCCCACAGTAGCCCAAGGTGCCCCTATGACTCAACTTTCCCATTCATATAATAAAGCATTTCTGTTTCTCACTGCAGGGCTGTAATACCTATGGTTTGCACACCACTAGAAAGAGACCGAATAGGAGACTTCCTGAGGAGAGGCATCAAGAGACACAAGCTCTAGTCCTAACTTGAAAGATATAAGAAGTTAATATCTTTGAGCCTTCTTTATCCCCATCAGCAAAATCCACCCACACCTGTAATTTGCTTTGAAATCAGGGAAAACAACTAATTGTTCAGAATTACCTGCTGCTGCTGCTTAGACCATCCACATCTAAGAGTATTTATTCTCTGAAAACATGATCTTGCTCTCTGCCCAGGTTTGGGAAAATCCCAGTTCCACAGCAGCACAGCACTGCCTTTTGAAAGTCCCACCGAGACCTGTACTACATGAACTTGCCTGCCTGAACTTACATATCAGCCCAGAAATAATATATTACTGTGAAATGCACAAGACGTGTCAGAGCAGGCTGTTTCCAGATGATTTACCCAGGAACATCTCACCAAACTGAAGTTTACGTTAAACACACACTGAGGATTTTCTTTTTTTCTCTTTACCCTGAGGGCAATCAGCATCTGGGTTCCTCTGCCCCAGGAGGTACTGGCACAAGCCACTCTGATTAGACTGAGGAGGGGGAGCAAACAGACAGTTACTCTGATAACTATCTTAGGACAGAAATGAGATTAGCTGTCTATGTACAGTGATTCTCCCTCAGATATACAGCGTTAAAAGGACTGATTAGGCAGCAGGCAATAGAGAAGGAATTTCCCCAAAGAGCATGTTGGCAAGTAAAGTAAAGCAAATTTCTTCTCTTGATGGTCCCTTTCAAGCGGTGAGAATCATCTGTTAGTGGGAAGTGGCCATAAACACTGGCTCCTCACTAGATATCTCTCAAAATTCATTGGGGGAAATCTGTTCTTCCTAGCTTTCTGCTTTTCTAGAGAATCTTGGAAGTCAAAAGCAGTGAATAAGATTGGCTGGCACCTTCCCTGCCAATGGAGAACAATCCCCTCCAGCTATGACTTCTACTGTTTAGTTTAGTTTTGTACTCTACTCTCAAAACTCCCAAATGATGAAGCATGTATTAGCTCTCCGTGCACCTAGCGGACAATAACACTTGGAAGCTCCCCTGAAACAGTTTTGATTTTATTTCTATAACTTTATTCCATTCTTCTCAATTGCTCCCTTTACAACACCCAAACTAATTCCTTTCCCCTGAGTGTTGTAGAGTCTTCATATCTCTGGAATGATCAGGAGTAACAGATAGGGCAACATCAAGGGATATGAACAGAACATCCCAAAGATAAGGATCCCAGATAAGTACACACTTAAAACAAACTCCCAAAAGAAAGGACAATGTTGTAGTAGGACAGAAGCCAAGCTTTGGAGGAGTTTGTGTCTACCACACATATACCAACAAGTTTACACTTGAGGCTTATAAATATTCTTGGGATAAACACCACAGACCAGGCTTCCAGAAATGCCAACGTTACTGCCGGTAATTCTGCACGTTGTAGGCTCCTCAGCAACTGGGTGCATGGAGAAGAGAGGCAGCTGCAGCAACTGAGCCCCAGAGCTGCTTCCAGATAACCAGCAGTCTCATAAACCCTTTACATTGCCCAGTTACAGGAGGGGACCACAAAACATAAAAACTACAGAACACTAAAATCACCAGAAATTCCACACTAACAAAGAAAAAAGATTTAAACAGATTGGGTAAATCAAACTGATGACAGTTTAAAAACTGATAAAAGAGGAGTTGCTAGCAAAAAGACAGTGTTAAACTTTCTCTGTGCAGTAATCTGACAGCACTGTTCTTCAATATTTGCACTTTTCTTTACAGATCTATGCAGACTAAGAAGAATATCCTTATAAAAATATGTAAGGAAGCAGGCACAACAAGAGGGCCAACTGCCATACTTGTGCTTTGCTCATCTCAACTCACGGCATTTGTTTAGTTATAATCCTTCATATAGGGAGCTTATTTATACAGACAGGGGATTTCTGGAATTCTGTAGGATTAGTCAATATACAGAATTCTGAAGGCATGAATTTTAGCATGAGAATCACACTGCCTAGATGTTCAATGCCTAGAGTAAATATTTGTGCCGAGGAAGGTTAAACAGATTAGCCAAGATGAAGCCAGGGTGCTCTGCTTATTTACTCAGAAGCTTTAATATTGCTCTTCATCATTTAAGAAGCCTAACTTTAAAGAAAAACCACACGCGACAGCAAGCCAAGCGTACCTACCCAGCCTGAAGTGAGACAGCAAGGCCTCTGTCATCGTCAGCCCGGGTGCACATGTGAAAGCCACACACGGAATCACAAATCTCACTCCTAGACCTTATTGTGGGAAATGCGCAGAAAAAAAAACAGCTTCCACACAAGCTTGCTGCTCTGAATTTCAGCTGCACCAGGAAATGGGATAAGCAAAATCTCTCTCCCCTCAACCCCTCCAGGTTCTATGCAAAAGCAACATGGAAATAATTGGTGTGAAAATCTTTTGCAGTTCGTTTATACTTTAAAGATGTAAAGAGGCAGTTATGCACAAGCCTGTGTGAGACTAGACTGTCTCCACGGACAATCCACAGCACCACAGCAGAAGGGAGTTCTCAGCAGTGCCTCAGCTCTGTTTCCAACAAAATCAACAATAAATTCCCACCCAACATAGGCAGAGCACTGTGAATCTGTTCCAATTCCTGATCCCACCTGGTTCACCCTCCACACTCGCAGTGCAGCTTTCCTAGAGCAGGCCAAGTGCCTCATTCAAAGCCCCTGCCCTGCCAGTATCTTCTGATGAGCCTCTAAAAGAACAACAGTTAAGCATTATTAACAGGAAGCTCATTTGCTTGATTTCACTGTTGGATACATATAGATTAAAAACAAAATGAGAAGCAGTTTAATAATAAGAGGATACTGCTTGTGTATCAGCAGTTACAAAACTAGCACAAGCAAAGAATTCAAGGAAGAACAAGGTGGTAACTGGGAGCTTTTATTTCATTTGTTCAGTTTTAACTTCTGAATCAATCTTATTTAAAAACACAGATATTGCAAAGTTTATTATTGCCACAAAGTTGTCACGAAGCCACATCACAAAGTTGCTGTGTGCCACGGAAACAAGACTGGTGTCTGAGCTAAACGGCCCTGCAGGAAACCATTCCCACTCTCCACTACTACGTGTTACGTGCTCTCCATCCCCACTGAGTTGTGTGTCTTGTTTACTGCACTCTCAAGGAAACTCAGAGAAATTTTGGTCACTTTGGAAAAAGGGCCTCCTCCCAAACCACATTTACTCTGGGCAGATATAACATCCCTAAGAAGCTCTCAGCTGTCTGCCTTTTAAATTTAGAGGGGAAGGAAGAAAAAAAAAAAGGCTCAATCTTAAAAGCTGCATTTTTTTTTTTACTCTAGAAAAGTCTCCCGGGATGCTTGAGCAAAATAAAAATCCAGTTCTCCAGATCTTTATCTCATGCTATTTTTGAGAGGCTTTTGTTTTATGTCTTTGTTCTTGGCATCTTTTGGATTAAAGAACTTTCACAGGCTGGACATGTGTGCAAGCAGATCAGTCACCCTGCCAAATTTCTGACCCTGATCACCAGGCAGGGGCAACACCTCCCCAGGGCAAACCTTTGTGATTCAGTTGCAGGGGTTTTGACGAAAATCAGAGTCCAGCCACAACTGCAGGGTCAAGTGTGGTCATGATTTTACCAATATCAGCTTGCAGAGAGAAGTTTTGGAAACATAATGCATCAATCCGAAGGGAATTCCATCCACAAGCCACCACAAGCCCTTCTGGGACAGGCTTTGGCCCTGAACAACACGTAAATGGCACAACAACCACGCGCCAACACCCTTTGCTTCAACTGCCAGTTTGGAGTCACACTGTGTCAACCACTGCCATGGCTGGAAATACTGTTATATTGCAGCAGACACAGTTTATGCTTATCCTGAAATTGTGGGTGATGACTAAATTACACTTTAACATGATAAAAAGGAGAGTCTGCTTTTCCTGTTTGACTTCCCTTTGCCTGCTGCCACGTCTTCAGCACTCCTCCCTCTTCCTCCTCAGTTAGGCTGCCCTATTAACCTTCTCCATATCCCACCCACCCAAATTGGCACACTGTTAATCATCCAAAGCCTTTTGTTCAAGGTCCTTAAGCAAAATTATAGCTGTTGCATTTCCTGGCAAGAGGTGCCTTATACCCTGCAATCATTTAGGGCAGCTTTAATAGGTTCATTTCTCCCAAACACAAAAACAGGGCATGCCAGACAGACAAATTCAAGGACATGTCCTTTCCTGAATTCCACAGAGCAAGATAAGCCTGCGAGCCTTGTGTGTATTTTAGCTCAACTAAGCTATTTCTCTCATTTTCCCATCCAGTGAAAAACTAATCATTTACTATGGAGGCATGGAACAGGTTAAAGTTTCTTCTGCCATGTCTCAGCTCCCTTTGCAGATTAGGAGAAAACAATGAAGTCTCCGCACTCTGCGATACCGCTAATGCTTCCTGTGGGGATAGCAGCGCCTGCTGCAAAGAGGATTATGATTACGCTTGAAGAGGAGTGTGCACTACACTGCTGCAAGAGGCACAGCCTTATCAGGAAAGAAACCAAGCTGCCCCCAAACTATGCACGCGGGACTCCTGCCTGCCTCCAGCGCTGCCCAGATCACACAGCCCCTTATCAGGAGGGATAAGGCAGCAGCTGCGCTCGCAGGGGTGCGTGTGGGAAACAAACCGGGAATGCTGTGCAAGCAACGTGTGTGCGTTCACTGTCAGAACACACAGCTACGTTTACACATCGTCCCACCACATCCATCTGTGCCAAAAGATGGAGCTGGCCAGAGCACAGCATGCACAGTGCTGGCCACAGCTGGGAACTCTTGAAGGAATAAACACCGACGGATCGGCGTTAGCTGTGGTGACACCGGCTGGCCTAACGCACGCAGCACTGCCACTGCTGCAACCCAGAACCAGACAACGCCACACAACACGCACCATCTAAGCAGTTAGGTCTGCGAGGAGCAGAGGCAGCTCTGAAACACACCTTCATGCGGTGGGTGAAGCACTTCCATGAGACCTTTCAGTGCTACTGGAGAGCAGAGCACCAGCTCAACTGGGACCAAAGGAAGAAGCTGCCTCCGAGCGTTCACAAGACACTGCCCCTCACTCGGGGCCCTCAAAGGAACTACCAGCAGACAGCAGCTTACTCACACACGTACATTTCTACTTGCTATGAGAAAAATGACACAGCATTTTTTTTTGTGGTTATAACTAGAGCTGCAGATAAGCCGGTCATCATAAATTCCTCGACTTCAAAGAGTGCTTGGCTTTAGTGGCAGGCTGCACCCACCA
>NW_010579924.1:19380-35848 GCF_000705375.1 Tinamus guttatus
GGGAAAGCTGGCTGTGCATGACTTTGCCTGCATGTGCATTCTGCCATGTGCAATGATCTGCATCTCAAACACCAGACACTAACCCTCATGTATATGTGAGAAATATATCCCGACCAAGTTTTCTGAAAGCCCCAGTAAAGGAGAAAAATTAGAAATAGGGAAAATAATATGCCAAGCTGGAATCATTTGTGGGAGATGATGGGAGTGGGACAAGTTCCAGTTTAAAAGATTTTTATCTGCCAACTACTGGAGATTTCAGCCCTGGCCTGAAAGCAAGCAGTGTGCGTATGCCAAATAACATGGAGACAGCAGCATCTGTGACTCTGGCCCCCTAAGGCTGCAGTGATCCTGCCAGTGTCAAACCATCAATACCAAACGGCTCAGGTCTTACCCATCAGGTCTGCAGGACGCACTGCCCATCACTACTGTTGCTTTCACACTGCCAAGATGAGCTTGGAAGGGCAAAGGATTCAACATTGCCATCGAGCAAGCCCTTGCTCCCTCGCTGCTCCTACCAGCTCCGAGTCCTGAGGTTGCCTCGGACTCAAGTGACGTGCTGTTGTGGGCTGTGGAAAGGCACCTCCTGCTGCCACGGGCTTTCTACAGATGTTTCCAGCAGCAACCAGCTCTTCCTGTTGTAACACGGGAGAGCCGAAGTGCCTTTTCCAGAAACATTTTACACCGATTCCCTTTCACAAACCCACAACAGTGGCCAAATTCTACATGGCTCCAGGCTGCCAAAACTTCTTGAACTGCCTGTAAGTGAGATCAGGTCACCCAGTACCTTCTGGCATGCTAAGAAAAGGTCATAGCCCATAAATAGACTCAACCTGAGGACAGACTGCTGCTTGGTCTGCAGGCAATTGGGAAAAGTTTGACCCAGTTAAAAAAATAAGTTCACACAGATATTCAGGGGGTGAGGGAGAAGCCCAGCAAAACAACAACAACAAAAATAGTGTTTCCTTTGTTTAAGGCGCAAGAATTCATCGCAGATGAAAGGAACCTTCAGGAAAACACATTCCCAGCAGATCAAAGATGCTCTTGGCACCAGCACATGCTACAAGGCAACAGGCCCTCCCTACTAGCAGTGCAGGCAACCTCTAGCAGAGCTAGCAGACTTCCCCCCCACACACACAGGTTGAAATATTTGTTGAAAACTATTTCCATCAATCCCACGCTCAACAAGCTGAACTGCCTGGAACATAATCCTGTGAGATCTAGGGACAACGTTCACAAACTGCAGGCACAATCAGCACTTCTGCTCCTTCCAGTGGGCTCTTACCCATCACCTCAGGCCGCAGGGTGCTCAGTTGGAGGCCGGGACCGAGCTGTGGGACCTGCAGCCACTCTCCAACTGCAGCACGTGAGGCAATTCAATTTAGCAATGAAAGAGTTCAGCTAAATCGCATTACCTTGTGCTTGCCACAGGCTAAGACCACACACATGGACAACAACCACAGCTCATCCAACAGACGGTAATTTGACTGAGTGCCTGGCTTCTGGAATACTGCAACTGCTTCAAATCCCCTTTTTGCTAAACTCCAAGCCAAGACTTGAGTGAAGGACTTCTTTTCCAGAACATATCCTATCCATCATGCTGGTGTGTATCCTAGGGCAAGATGTCTTCACTCTGAAAGCTTGGAAATATGAAGCTTCTTGCTAGAAAGAGAAGAATCAGGCTCCAACTACTACTACAATAAATACCAAATCTCTCAGAGCAGAATAGTTCTAATATACCAAATCCCCATTGCTATGGGGGAAGAGCAAGGACCTACCTGCTCAGGAACCTCTGCCTTCCATGCTCACCCAAAAGCCCAACTCTAAAGGCAAGTTTCTTCAGAAATTATGCAGGATTTTGGTTTACCTTGGTGTTTAGCAAATCTGCAGAGATTAACTGTGTAGTCAGTCACAGAAGCAAGACTGATGTGTCATGTACATACATTCCTCTGTAAATCTCACTTTCTTCACTGCCAACAGACTTTTTTTTTTTTTTTTTTTGCATTCCTCCATCACAGCCCCTGCTCTCGTGCTGCTCAGGCTCCTTTCCCTTTGCACACACATAAACACACACACACACACAGAGCACCAAATGGAAACTGGAAGGTGCTTATAAGAATTCAGGAGCAGAAAAGCAAGAAGTTGAACAGTTTTTTGTCTAGAGATTTTTGTCTAGAGATATCTAGGGACACAAACGACATCTAACTAAATGCATGCAATCTTCCATTTTTGACATCAAATACACATTCAAAAAAGGTTACACCTAAGAAGAAAATGAGATTTTTTTTCCAATGATCATAAACACTGCAGAGGGAATCATTTCTTTTTAAAAGCTATTCCCTGAAATACCTAAAACCACCCATTGAGAAATAAAGGAATCAGAGATGAGTCCACTGAGCATGGCCTTGAAGAATATACAAGATTGACAAGAGCAATGTAACTAACCATGCTGGGAAAAATACAAAGCATTAGAAAATCTATTTCCTCTTCCTAAAAGCCTGTATGGATGAGAGATATTATATATTATATACATATATATACACATACAATTACACTCAGAATAATTTGTTCAAAGGCACACAGGAAATCATTGTCAACACACAAGCTAGATGTTGTGAATGCCCTGTTCTTCGTTTGCAAAAAGTGGCCACATCTTTATATCATTTAGAGCAAGCCAAGGAAAGCAGCTTTCCCTGAAGCCCAGTTCCCCAGTGTCCTATTCAATCTAGCTCAGGATGCCCCAAGCAAAGCAATATCTCATTGCATTTATGCTGAGTGGGAAAGGAAATGCTTATTCCACAGTCTCTCACAGCTCTCCAGTCCAGTTTGTCTTTGCCTTGCTTCATCTGGTGTCCTTCTCACCGCAGAGCAGATCCCTGCAACAAGTCTTCGCTGCCCCTTGCAGTAACGCGACCTCCCCTTGCTCCTGCCTGCAGGTGCTGTGAAGTGACAAGCAGTCTTCTGGATAACAAGATGAAAAACACTACTTCTAAGGTCCAAAATAAACTGACAGGCAGCTAAGATTTAACAGCAAGTTTGCCGTAAAGAAAACTCACTGAAAGTTCATTAAAGTCCTAAAAGTATAATCCTAAGGGAAAAGATAAGCTGAAATTTCAGTGAATCAGACCCTTCTAGAAGCTGAAACTGGTAGGATTGGAGAATAGCACAGATAGACCCATAATATAGTTAAGACAGAATCACATCGGTTTAATAATACTCAAGTATTTTTTATTTCCAGTTATTCAAGTATTTACCTGACTCCAAAACATAACATTAACAGAAACCCTGCAGGGCTGAATGACATGTTAGGAATATCTCAAACTCAGCCGAAAACCTCAGTAACTGGAACAGAAGCTCCAAACAGCCACAGGTAATATCCCAAGGTGGAGACGCCAACCGTGCCACCGGCGCAGACTCATCCCACCCAGCTGCTTTTCTCTACTCAGCCTCTTGGACAAGCCTTGCGACTCAGGCTGCCACAGCCAGGTGGCAAACACGGCAGGGAGAACCTGACCTGTGGGTCACACCTGCGGGTGACCTCAGAGGAGTACAGGGAATTGTCCATCCAAATGATGGATGCATCATCCTTGCTTATCACTGGGAGATAGATGAGACACTCCTCAAAATGGAAATCATTTCTGGCTGGACTGTTCCTTTACAAAGTAATGAAGGGATCTTCCCCCTCCTTTAGAAGCTACTCCATATGCTTAAAGGGTTAAAAGCAGCCTTCTGAAGGGAAGACAGCAGAACCATTAGCATTTTGATAGCTTTCCACACATGCATAGCAAGTCTTTTAAAATTCATTGTGCTGAGATAATCCTTCCAGTCTAGCATTTCCTCCTCCGCTTGAGGCAACCAACAAGTTTTCCACCCCTTAATATCTTGATAAAAAGCTCCAAGGAGTTGCCAGCCTGGAAGTCTCCAATATGCTCAAGGAAAAGCAGAGTCCTAAAGTTCAGGAGAAGTGATGTACAGTATCTTGGGTTTAATTAAGAAACAACTAGAGGGGCATCGTCTTAAATATTGCAAAGCCCCCAGAGATTCTGGCTTCTGTACATCCCAGCTCACAAGATGATCACATTGCTTCTCTCAAAGTGCTGAGCACACACAGCCCCCACTAATCTCAATTGCCACAGAGGGAACTCTGAAGAATGAGCAAATTAAAAAACCTTGACCTTGATGTAATACAAGCTGGCAACTTCAGCTCCTCATGCGGATCAAGGCTGAATTTAACATTATTTTAATTAAAAGAAAAAAAAAAGCTATGTCTGTAACTGAGCAATTGTTATTAACAGCTAGAACAGCTGTTAATGACTCAACAGCTACAACCCTGAGCCTGGGAAGGCTTTACAACATGTGCCTTTTAAACAGCTCCAAATCACAGAACTTCCTCAAGGAAGCACCCAGGATTTCCTCAGGCTGAGGAAAGCAGAAGGATCCCATCTTGCCTCATGGCTCCGATTAGGATTTCTGCAGTGAAAATGGACAAATGAGCCAAAACCATACGCATCTCTCCTCAGGTATCACTAACTGCTAGGGTTCAAGAAGTCACTAAAGACAACTAGGCCTGCCTAGGAGATTCTCCCTGCAAACACCCTTTTTTTTTTGGGGGGGGGGAGGGGGAGGTAAGCCATCTGAAAATGCCTATTTTTCGAAGAAAACAAACAAACAAACAAGCTTTCTACAAACCCGGATGCATTTCTAAGGAAGTTTAACAAGGAAACACCTGCTTAGGTCTGAGAGCAATCTACAGTCTAAAGCAAGCAAGTGTGGCTCTAAGTGCACTGCAGTGGGATATGGAATGAGCTTCACATCTCAGGGGCACAACCTGTAAGCCCTCCACATATCCTGAACTATGAAATATGGGCTGAGGCAGGAATCTCCTCAGTTCTCCCCAAACTTTAACAGTCCTTTGCTTCTTTATCTACAGAGAAATGGGTGTTCTAACCAACTCCAGTGCTTGCCCAGTTAACACTGACCCTAAAGATGTGAAGGCCTTAACATTTTACTGAGTTAAATGGGACTTTTCACTTCAGGAGAAAAGTTGAAGCAAGCAATTCATTTCCTCAGAAAAAAAAAATCTTCCTATAAGACAAAAGATATTTTCTCCTCCCATTTTAAACCTGAAATGTCTTTCCTGGAAGCAAGATTTGGACAGGTGCTTTTAAGGAAGAAAGAGCAACTCTGGCTCCTTCTTAAAAATAAGATTTCCTATTATCTGGCCTGCCACAAGTCACCTGAGGCACCGTTAGCATGTCATTTAGATTCAATTTTCATCAGAAAAATGTGGACTGGTAGACAGGATTCTTTGCCTGAAAAAGGTGCTACAAGGATACAACACATTTATAACTGGGAAGCATTCCGGCAATGTGGATCATGCAGAAACTCGTGACAAATAAGTCACAAATAGTCGCTGCAACACAAAATGGAGAGGCTATAGGAAGCCCGAGCAATCGACTCATTCTGTTGGCTCTTACATAGATAGCCGAGATGCCTGCCCAATCTGTTCACACAGGCATGCTCCACCATTCCCATATCTACCAGCCAATCTCTCATTTATGTCCAGAACATTATACACAGTAAGAAATGCTACTAGAAATTAATACCTCTTTAGAACATATTTAGAGGCTTATTGTAGTGGCAAGCAATTTCTTTATCTTCAACTTAGCATGATTGCATCCGTTTCACCTCCTCCTTCCTAGGCAATAGAGTGTCTGGACGGATCCTTGCTTTACAAGGCAGGATTCCTCACCAGAAGGCCAGAGATGGCAGGATAGCAGAGGAGGGAGGAAATGTCAAGTTTGGTCCGTGCAAAGGCATTTCAGAAGCTGCAAGACAGATACGTTCAGGTGCTCTTTCATCTAATAACATTCCCTCTAATATCAACGTTTGCTCTCACTCCATATTGCCACACTTCATAAAGAATGGTTATTAAAGATCACAGCTGACGATTACAGCTTTACACATTAAAAGACATGCCCTATGGGTGTGATCTGGGAGGGTGCTAAGGGAAAGAAATCCACTGGATGGTTTTGCTTGGGCCACTTCTGCTTCAAATGCCTAATCAGACTGCGGTATCGAAGCCACAGAAGTACAGCCCAACCACAGATTTAGCAGGTCCTTCTCAGCGAAGAGCCGGGGCACGCAGTGCTTACGGGGGGTTCTGCCAAACCCTGCACACTGCTGTCCTGATACAGTCTGTCAGAGCTTCAGCTGGACAAATTTCCAACTAAGGTCTGTTCCTTCAAGACATGCATCTAATATCACTATTTACTGTGGCATTAACCCTGAACATTTTCAGTCCTCTATCCCCAACTAAGATGAAAAAAGTGCCAACTCTTAAATCAGTATCTTGCTTTTGGCAATAAATATATTTAATAAATGTGCAGAATAGCCAATATGCAAAGGCTGAAAAGCCTGGTCATTTACTGATCAAAAGCTGCAAAAGATGATGCCTTTTGTGGGAAAACACTCTAGTCCTCTACAGGTCTTGTAGCATCCCCAAACATCAGTCACAGTGAGTAACACAGTCTGCATCTGTAAGAAAAACAGCAGTTCTCCGGGGAAACTAGGGAACCTTGGCAATCACTCTTTGACCTTTGGATGTTCAACAACAGCGTAACCAGAAGGACCAAGAGGCAGAAATCTGGTATCTCTTCATCAAAGATAAAAGACTCAACTTGATTAACTTAAGAGAAATATTTTCTTTTCCTATATCAGCCTTAGTTGAAAACACCTTAGAAGAGCATTCCCATCTACCACTTGAAAGAAGTGTTGTCTGTTTATCACCAGAGAACATAAAAGCAAGGCTTAAAGTGGTTTTGTTTGTTCTTTTAAACCCACCACATCCGAGGGCTGCTTCCTTGCCTGGGCACACGGACACCAGCGCTCATCTCAGGCGCAGGACCTTGGCCACCACGTGGCTTCCAGAGCCCGCCTGCTTGGTGGCTTCCAGACCCACACGCTGCCCCCAGCGGAGCTGTGCAGGCAGCCTGGTGCGGGGTTCCCTTAGCTCAGGCCCTGCTGCCTCCTGTTCATCAACGCGGCATAGACCTGCCTTCTGCCTAAGGGATAAGGGCGAGGAGGGAGAAAAAGGCAAGCGCAGATTCCTACCACAGGATGAACAAAATAGTCATCTTAAAAGAGGTTAGCAGAGACCATCTGAGGATGCACTTGGATTCCTGGACACAGGAGCATCCTATTATTTAAATCTTGACCATGAGGCAGCAGTGTGCCCTCGTGGCCAAGAAGGCCAATGGGATCCTCGGATGCATTAAGAGCAGCATCTCCAGCAGGTCGAGGGAGGTGATCCTGCCCCTCTACTCACCTGGAGTTTTACTTCATTTAACAACAACAGCAACAAAAGTATTTTGCTGTTGCTTATGTGATGATAAAGCTTAAACCACCAATCTTCTTCCTGCCTTTTTTTTTTTTTTAAGTATATAAAGTATATAGATAAGGAACTAAGCACAAATAAAAAGGTAGAGTGGGACTTTCGTAAATATCAGATCTGGAGAGTACATCCCAGCTTTACAATTCCCCCTTTTATTGCAGGGGAAGCTCCTTAAAGCTCCTTCTGCAGACAAGCAGCATGGAGCACAGTGGGATTCAGATGGATGACCTGCCCTGGAATAACCAGACCCAGAGTCTACAGCAATACATTCTCCCCTCTCACAGGGGAGAAACACCCCAGCCAACAGACACCCACCCTTCCCCCAGCCCCCTCGTGACCTTCTTCTTGTTTTGTCTCCTTGCCCTCTAAAGACAGTTAAGCAAATAAAGGACCACTTTCTTCCCCTCTCCACAAAATGGGGAAAGAGATTGGAAGGAAGAGTCCAATTACTGAAACCATGTGTTACCTCTCGTCTTTGCTGAGCTCACGGCAATCAAACCAGCAGGAGAGCGTTTTATCCTGTTCCAAGCTCCTCTCCTGCCCTAAGCATTATTTTTCATGCCCTGCCCAACAACAATGGCCCAGGCACAAATATATCACCAGCGTTCAGCTATATTTTCCTTGGCTTCTTAAGCTGCTTTTCTAACAACACTCCTTAGAGAGAGTGGGAGTTTAGGAGCCTTTTGATCCTGCAAGCAGTCCTTCATGTGTAGAGGCCTGACCCTGACAAAATACACCACAAGAGCTTCAGGGACATTTGCTCTTCTCCTTGTGTGAATGACATGATGATTATCTTGCTAAGATCTCCAGAGATTTGGAGATTTACACCTTATACTGTGCAAAGAGGACACCTAGAGAAGCCACAAACCTGCAGGCCCCATTGCCCACTGAGGGAAACACTGGGACAGAAAGCAATTTTCTCACCACATTTTTGAAGACATCAAATAGTTTTTCCTTTCACATCAGGATGAAGCTATGACCTTTGGATCCCTTCACACGTGGCCAGGGGAGACACCGGCCTTGAGGTTAGGACCCATATCTGGCATGTAGGTAACCTGCTCCCAGCACTCTGCCCTGGATCCGTGACAGCACAGGTGAAAAGCCCAAACCACTTGGCTCCGAGACAGCATCTCTGCTTTGACTAAGAAATTTAATTTCAGATCCAAGAAATTCACCCAAGGAGAACTGAGTGGAGACCGACCCCTTCCCACAAAGCAGCACTGGTTTCAACAAGCCAGCACATGCTACAGGCAAGCTGTTTCCTTGAAAAACTCCCAGCCTGGCCTCAAGCAGCACCTCGTGTGGTTCCTGCCGAGAGCAGAGCCCTGGGAGCAACCTCCCAGCAAAAGCTCCAGAGGAGCAAATCACAGCCCCAAAGCAAGGGCAAGCCAGCACTGCGTGGAAGAAACCAGGCAGGTTTCCTGAAATCCACCTGGACACCTCAGCACACATATGGGAGCCTCTCTCCTTTCCTAAACTCTGAAATTTATCTTGTTAAGCAGAGGACAGGATGTGTGGCAAGAATCACACATGCTCTGTTCCTGTTTACATTACTCGTTCCTCAGCCTGGGTGAGCTGAAATAAGAAAAATAATAAAAATAAAAAAGTGTTGCTGATGTCCAGGAGAGAGTGTGGTGAAAGATTTAGAGCCTGGCCCATGCACTTTGTCAGTCATCTTGTGCAGTGGAAACTTTCCCCTCTGTATCACTGAGAAGATCTAAACCTTCTGCAGGGGGAGTTAAAAGGAAATACCCAGGAACGTCGCTGAGGTATCTCGTGTCTCACAGGCTTCTCACAAGCCGACTGGAAAGCATCTCTGGAAGTACAGCCTTCTTTAACAACTGTGTTCCCCAGAAAGAAAGCCTTTCCCATCTCTAAACACAGGATTTCACATTCAATACAGGATTAGCCTATATAGGCCACTGACACTCTGTGGAAACCTGTTTAAGAAGGGCTATTTAGATAAAACAGCTGTATTCCCACACTACATTTTTTGGCTCATCTTCCTTTATTGCTAAGGCTATTTCAAGTGAAACAACATCTTTGTGCCTTTGAGGCTGTCTGCTTCCACTGCCACTTCTCCGCCTGGAGCTATAATCCTACCCTTGTCAGAAACCCCGTCACTGCTGCACAAGTTATTACAGTTGCAATCAGCAGATTATAGCAACTTTTAATAGCAGATAAGCAGCAGGAAGAGATGAGTTTAAGCAACAAAGAGCCTGCTGGTTCAAAGAACCCTATTATTAATATTTATTATTTTTAAGCATTCATCGAGCGCTGTAGAAGATAAAGAGTGAACTGAATGTAGAAACCATGGAACCGCGTTTAAATAGACAAGACAATGGGGAGCACAAAGAGCGAGCAGAGCTCATGTTTGGAGAGCTGAAGAAGAGATAGTAACAGCAAGGAGAAGGGAAAAAAAAAACCATACCTTTTATCAACAAGATGTTTCCAATAGTGAGAAGTATGAAGAGAATTAAAGAAAGCCTCGGAGGCTAATCAGAACTGCTCCCCACGGGAGATTTTCTGAGCATTATTACAAAGAATTGGCATACCTTTAAAGAACTGAGCTTTGATCATTAAAAGCAAGCGTAGGGAGGGAGGGGGGACTGGAAAAACAAAAAAAGCAACTGCATCACCCTGTGGTGTGGGGGTGAAATCCAGCACTGGATCCAGCACAGCTTTACGAAGCTCCAGGTATATGCATTAGACCTTGTGTAAAAGGCTACACACGAGGCACACTTCTCACTCCTGCCAGACAAATGCTTCTTTTTTTCCCCAAAAAAACCCTTTGCCCCTGTTGCCCTCAAAGGACACCTGGCTGGCACTTCTCTCCCCTAACAGAGATGCAAGCTCGTGGCTTACACAGAGTGAACCACGGCACTTTCCAGCAGCAGCCCATGATGTCTTTCAGTTCCAACCCACCTTACCGAGATGTTTTTCAGTTCCAACCCACCTGCGGAGGCACGGTCTTCGCTCTCACAGCTGGTGAGGCAGATGCATGGGAAAGCCACACAGCCTGCCCCGAGCCAGAGAGCATCTACAGCAGCCCTACACTAACGGTGCTGCCATTTCTGCTTCTCAGATCCCAGGGCCAAAAGCACTGACAGGACTCGGGATGCAGAGTCTAACCCCTTCCTGGTGCCCACACTGCCCAGCGTAGCGCACTGTTTCGGAGCTGCTCCCAAAGAACATTGCATTACAGAGATGCTATGGCAAATTCCCTGCAGACTGAAAATCAACAACATCTACGGTAGCATTAACAAATAAAATTATGTATATTTTTAACTAAGCTCTTATTTTCCATAGCTTTTGCACTACAGGATCAAAACACAAACATACAGAATGCGAAACACAAAACCTTCTGCTCCTTTCAGCAATGGGGCTGGGAGGGACCTCTTAATCCCTCCAGGCTCTAGAAAGTCCTATTACTTCTTAATCTCACCAGACTCCACTGCTCTTGACTGCATGAGTGACGCATCCCTTCAAACACTTAAAAGGATGAGAATCATTTTTAATTGGCAAAGACCACTGTGAACTCAAACCCTTATCAGTGTGGAAGGTGTTTTTTTTTTTTTTTTTTTTAAAAAAAAACAGATTGAGGATCCAGACTGATTACGCTGCATCAGAAAGTTATTGCACTACCCATGCTCAGGGCTGCTGAAGCAAGACATTGGTCAATGAGATCTATCAGGGCTTCCAGCTTCTAGCCCCCTGCCTCGAGCATTGCCAGAGCTAGCCCACAGATTTTCCTGCATCTTGTCTTGAAAAAACAGCTTGGTACAACTCTAGAAGAACCCTGCTGAGCAACGCAGTAATTTTCTCATTTTGAGCAGCTCTGAGAACCCTCTCTGACCACAACAGGGACAAAGTGCAGTCAGCAATCCAAAAATACATCGAATTCCAACCCTCCTAAAACACTTTGAGATGAAGGGCTTGAATGCCTCAGTTGCTCCTCATTCAAGTCCACTGGGGATCCTGTTGAAGCACCACCAATTATGATCGGCCAAGACTGGTACCAAAAGAGCATTCAGTTTTCAAATGGTTACAGAAGTAATAAATACAGCAATAACAGAACAAAAGTGATTCCTACTCCAAAATCGATTGAGTTTCCACACTGCTATCTCACTTCCCCCCACAGCAGATTTTAGAAGATTCACCTGAAAGATACCCACAGCTCCCAGAGTCTTCCACGAGAAACGCAGGTTCTCAGGAAGTCTGAGAAACTAGCCCAGTACAGGCATAAGCTCCCCTTGTACAGAAAGATCTTGTTCTCTTTGCTGCCCAAGAAATTGGGACGTGCCACCAAGTGAGCAAAGACCAAACTCTACCTTGCTGCCTTCCCAGAATACACATGTTCTGGTTCAGTGCAGGTGCCCTGTGAGCTTCATGTCTCAAGAGCAGGCAAACTGCCAATCTGCTCATTTCGCTCATTTTTCTGGAGGTGTAGACACTATAATTCAGTGCAATCTCTAACTATTATTTTAAAATTCCTTCTTCGTATACTATCAGACACTGAGCTTTTCACAAGAAGTAAATATAGTAACTGTTTCCATAATAATGTTAAAAATACCCCAACAGATTAAACTCAACAGATGAAATGGGGCCATAAATACGTATGTCTAGCAATATGACTAAAATCACCCTTCTTCAAACTGGGCACTGGGCCATAAAACAAAAAAAGAAAAAGAAGAAAAGAAAAAAAAAAAGCTCCTAGCATTACAGTTTGTTCTGAGTCTCATGAGAAGCAGAACTGGAGTGCAGAACTGGAGAAACAGCCAGTGCTCTAACAATATGCAATATATACAGCCCCTTGCTCAGTCAGGGGCTCCAAGCAACATAGGTCCTGAACCTGTGCCAGCAAACGACACTCAAGAAGTCACCTTATGCCCCATATCCCATGCCATCCACCTGTCCCACTAGCCTTCTGTGTAGCTGGAAAAGCTATTTAAAGCTGTTTATGACTTGAGTGAGAAGTTGACAGAATATAAGAGCTATTATTATCCCTGCCATACTGCACAGCTTTTCACTTTAACATGTTGGACCAGTTCCAGTTCCTCTGGGAAGGGGAAGCACTGTAAGACTTTGTCCTGACACTAAAGTCACAGAAATCAGGGGTGAATAAGTTGTTATGCTGTTTCCTGAAGACTAAGAAAAGAATCTTCAGATCATATTAGGCACCACACATGCACCCCACTGTAAAGGCAGGAATAGAGAGATGAACCAACTAAATCCAGTAGGTCAGTCAGAGGCTGAGCTGAGAAAACTCAGGCCTGAGACCTATTTCACAAAATCATGGAGCCCCTTGGCTCTGATTACACAGAGCCAAGTAATACCTTGCACAGGATGCACTTTCAGTACCCAAATATCATCAACACAGCCGCTGTCTGCCCCTGAAGGGACATACTGCTCAAAGAAAAATGAATTTCATCTAGGTTTAATAATTAATTCTTCTACAGTGACCTTTCAAATTATCTATCGAGTAGCTGGAAAAACACATCTCAGGCCAGATGTGTTTAGTAAATATCTAGCAAGGGAACACCCTGACAGCCAAACCAGAAGGTGTGAACCCCAAGAGACAACATCCTTGTCTCTTGAGAATCCTTGTCAGCAGCATTACACAGACCCAGGGAACCTCTACATAAACACATCTCTTACCAAAACACACTGCTGTAATGACAGTTAAAAACCCACTGCCATCCTCTCTGAAGACAACACCAAGATTATTTCTACCCTCCTACTCCACCTCCCTCCCTACTAAAGAATTTGGTGAGGGCAAGATTACACCACAGGGCTGCTCTTGCTGTCACATCACCGTCTACTGTATCATCTAAATCCAGGCTCAGTCCACCAAACAATAAGCATCTATGTTAAGTGTGTGGGCATCCAACGTGCCCTGTACAAAGAAAGCTACAGAGGCATTTCGGATCTTAAGTAGCCCTCGTGTGTCAGTAAGGTGCTTTTGCCTGCAGCGCCCAGCTTGCCTCATGAACATGCTTGAGAGCCTGAACAAGCAGCTCCTCTCACACGTCCCTGCAGGACTCACCTTCCCCGCCTCCGGCTCTAAGGAAGGCTGGATAAGGAGAGCACCTACAGCTTCCCTGCCCGGGAGCACACACGCTGTCTCCTTCAGACCTTAGGGAAACACAAACCCTTCCAGCACGTTCTTGGAGAACAGAGGTGCAGAAGCAAGTCTTACGTAGGGTCAATTTGTAAGGGTAAGTCATCTGTAGTTATTTGTTTCTTTAGATCTTATCCTTGCACAGGAAAAAAGGGCTGATAAACTGGTTTAGCATCAGTAGTTAACAAAATAAAATCAACGTGCCTACTTTCTAAGGTCACTTCTTTCAGTCTCACATAATTTATACTAAATTGGCCCAAGAGAGCTCTTTACCAACGCAATAATGACGGAAGCGGTAAGCAGAAGCTAAACGTTCCAGGGCCAGAGGTTGGAAGAGGAGAGAAAAAAAAAAATTAGCCCCATCAAGTATTTGGTGGGCACTAACTTCATTTAAATCTTCTGAAACTAAGGGACAGGATTAATCATTCATCATTTTGGAAAGTCAAAACTTGACAAGCGAGGTGAGAAGAAATAAGAGACATTGGTGTGTGGGGGAGAACAGAAGTATTTCTGAACCATGCAGTCCCAGGCAGCAGTAGGACCAAACACATCCCTGTTGTCATCTCACAAATGAGTCCCTAGCAGCCACCAGAAAAGAGGTCTACACATCTGGAACACATCCTTACATGAAGCTCAACTAAAATCCAGCAATTTTCTTAGCGCTGAGAGGCCGTGCGAGGACAGGGAACGGACAACACAAAATACTCAAGGGAATGAGTATCATGAGAAAGAAAGTAGTAGTCTGGACTATTCTGCACAACCTTTTCATTAACAAACTTAGTGCCAAATAGCAAATGAAGAAATCATTTCAAAGAAAAAATTTAAAAAAGGACAAAGCAAAGAACTCCTAAGAAAAAGGCAATGAAATAGCTTAAAAGAGCATCTGTGATTGCCAGCCCAGAACAGCTCGTTCCTCTGCACCTTGGGGTGCCAGCACACAGGCTGTGCTTTTCCCAGGACAGTCTTACTCTTTAGAACTGACAGCTAAAGATCCCAGCTTCCAGGCCATCGTTTTCTGGGAAAACAATGATGAAAATGGATCCAAAATTTTTTCCATTACTTTTTAATCAGCAATTCAACCCTTGACCCTTCCAAATCTGAACCAACATCTGAGTAAATACTTGAAGAAAGAAGAGACCAGTAAAGCCCCAAACAAGGATTCAGTCTGTTTTAATTATAGCTCCCATCCAAACCTTGGACCTAGCAGCACCCCATGCAACAACTCATCCTCAAGATGTCAAAAACCATGCACTACCTCGCACAACTCCCCAGCCACAACTGGCACCGCCAGCTGCTTATTTAGGCATTTCAAGCCTCACTTTTGTAGCAACCAAATTTCTAGCTTCAAGTCCTTCCTCAGCTAAGACCTGTGGTCCCATAAATCCAGTAGCTCGTGTTCCCGAAGCAGTCGTGCCTGTTTTCCTGCAGCCTGCCGAGAACAGACAGGACAGGAGATAATTAAATAAAAACACCGGAACTGCGTTATTTATTTTAAAGGAAAACACGTCTTCTAGGAAGAAAGTTCTTTATTTGGGCAAATCTGTAAGCTGTTTATCAGCTTAAACTCATTATCTGCCCATATGGTCTTAGCACTGTGGTATTAAAAAAAAAAAAAAAAAAAAAAGAGAGAGAGAGAAGAAAAAAAGAAAAAGAAATGGGCACGCGATTGCTGATGAAATGTCATTTACCCTTATGCCAGAAACTAGTATTTTTTCATTGACGTCAAATTAGGATCCTTGCCACAAGCGAAGGGCTACCATAAGGGAAGTCATAATATTTTAATTATGGAGGACTCTTACAGAAGGCAGCGAGGAGAAGGCGGTGAGGGGAAGGAAAGCAAACCCATTCACAAAAATACAGAGTCTTTTGAGTAACTTTTACCTCCTCTGCTGTAGCTCATTTTTGGTTTTTTTGTTGTTGGAGGAGAAAGGGAAGGGAGGCAACTTTTAAAAAGTCAAGGGAATGAGAAGCTACAGCCAATAAACACACATCAAAGTATGAGATGGCTCCGCTTCAACTGCGCTGAGTATTCAGCCTGGGGTAGATTAAGGCAAAATAAAAGGTGCTGGGAGGGAAAACACCACCCTAGGGCAGCACAGGCCCCTTGGGCTGCCCAGCCCAGCCTGTCCCGCAGCCCCCCGCAGCGGCCACTTGGCAAGCGCGGGAGGCAGAGGTGCCTGGCAGAAGAGCTCAGCCCCGACGCCCACCACGGGACAAGTTCCTCCAAGGAGGCAGCTCGGAGCCGTCCCTTTGAACGGCGGCTGCGGCTCTTCCCAGAGACGCAGCTACGTGAGGGCCACCAAAGGTCTAGCCGGACCGAGCCGTCCGGCTGGTACCTCCAGGAGCAGAGGAGCAAACTGGAGCCCCGGTAACGTGTTTTATGAGCCGCCCTGCTATTCCCGGTTCCAAACACCTCTGCCTCGTGAGGCAGACCCGCAGCACTGCGCGCACAGCCCGATTGGGCTCAAACAACACGCAGACAACTTGGCAAAGGAGACGAGGACAGCTCTGCTTCTTGGTGATCGCGCCGCGATTCCCTGCTGCCCACCCCACGCCGAGGAGCACAACGCGCATCCGGCCGCCAAGAGCGGGATTGCACCAGGATAGAGGCGGTCATCGCCATCAGAGCGGGAGGGGACGCAGCACTCGCAGCCCGTTCGTGTGGGAAAGCGCTCGGCTGCTCCTGCTTTCCCCTCTAGGAGATCAAGTTGCTGAGATTCATTCCAAGTTTTTAAGCAGCACCAGAAGCGAGGTGATTTTCCCAGGATGTCTTATCTTTCCACCCCAGAGGGAATACAGGGATTTCCCCACAATTTACAAAGGAAATGACAGGTACCTGTGCAGGAACAAACGCCACAGGCGAGCGGAGGCTCCCGCGTCGCTGCGCGGGAGCAGCCACAGCAGCAGCTTCCAGGAAAGCCCCCTCGCGGAAGCAGCCAGCATCGGCCGGCCCTCTC
>NW_010579924.1:42623-87220 GCF_000705375.1 Tinamus guttatus
TGAGTTACTAGCTGCTGTTTCCTATCAGGAAGAGATAACTGTAGCCTTATTGAAGGCTGGAGCCAGCTTCACCCCTGTTTTAACTAAACTGATTTCAATGAAATAATTCCAAGGGCTCTGCTAAATAGCCCCTAAATACTTACTGAGATTAAATTATTGTATGTCTATCACAAAAAACTCACAAAGCAAGAGGAAAGAAGCAACTTCTTGCAGATTCCTGTTGTTCAGAGATACCCTCAGAGAAGGATCCAGAATATAGATTCTGTTCTCAAAGATCCCCAAGATACTTGTTCAGACCACCAGAAGGTTGAATCGAGCAAACCCTTGAAATCTGGGGAGCATGGAAAGCCTGGCAAAGGCTCCAGGGCCTCCTGCTCTCCCTCATGTTGCAATCAGGCCCTTTGAGCAGCCTTTCGTGCTATATTTTGGCTCTTCTGATCCAGGTTGTGATAACAAGGTGCAAAAATTGCTGTGAAAGTTAAAAATATGAGAGGAAAATGGCAACAGGACTTCTCTGAAATCATGAAAAGTAGAGTACAGTCAAAACTAAGGGACTTAGAGGGGAATACTCTGCACTTTTAGGACAGTTTCAACTGCCATAGAAGTGCTGCACGCCCTCAGGTTAGCTCCTTCTGTGCAGCCTGGGGTCCAGCCTGTACGTTTCCACCTTTCTCCTTCCCAGCATTTCTCTCATTGTGTCTCTCCTGCTTTCATCTCCTCTTCCTCTCTCACCGTCTCCAGCCCTGTTGTGCTTTCGGTGGGACTGGACTCAACTCCTCTCTTTTCCTCCTTGTCTCTCTGAGATTCCCTCTCAGGGGCCTCATTCTCCACCAGGCCCCTGTACATGGTCTTCCAGGTGATCAGTTTCACTTCCACGGAGGAGTAAGCAGGGCAAGGATGGTCAGGGGCAGACAAAAGGGACTTTTCCCTATAACCTGACAGAATGGGGGCAAATACCTCTGTTGCAAGCAGAAGCAATAGCACGTTGGAAAGGAACTCTGGCATTATTGGAAACATCCACTGAAATGAAGCAATAGTTTTGGGAAGCCCAGGGTACTGATAGAGCAGCTGGTTTCCTTCCAGCTGGGACTCGCTGTGTTCCAGGGCTATAATCACGCAAATATGGACTTTGCCAACCAAGGCTGTATTCAATGGGCCGGGGAACAGCCGGCCCTTCACCTGAGCCAGAAATGGCTTCACTGGTGCGCAGCTCGTGCCCAAGCCACTAAAGAGCCTTCATCCTTCATCAGTCACAGAAGTGCAGTTGTGTGTGCAGCAGGACCAGAAGAGGCAAAGGGAAGGCAAGCCATTAAGAGCGAAGCCTAATGGCCCCTTGAGAGCACCGGGGTGGGGAACTAAAATAAAATAAAAGAAAACCTTCACCTGAATTTTAATCACACCCAAGGGAAGACATGAGATTTAATACAAAACATTACACAGCTGCTTTGCTACAGGAGATTAACTTCATGTAACAGGATGAATAAAAATATTCCCACTCCAACTTTCTGAAACATTCTGCCCTCGGGCAGCGAGAGCAATGGCACAGACTGCAGAATGAGGCAGGGAGATGAGCTAGAGATGCTTTTAAGCTCTGTGCAATCACCCATCCAGAGCCCAGCGCTGACACAAATCTCCTTCAGCACTGCAAATTAATAATTCATCTTCAGCTGGCATTCATTACAAGATCTCTTTTTGTAGACAGACAGACGGACAAAGAAAACAAATAAGAGAGTTAATGCAGGCTGGCTATATGGTGAATCTTCCAATGCAACAGGCTAGGGCTGCACCTTGTAGTCTCTCCCAGTACTGTGCAAAGAGCCTGGGTATTTGCAAAAGCCTGAAATGTGTCTGCATGAGGAGTGACCCACTTCTGCAGCTGGAACTTGGAATGCCTCCCAGATGCACACATGATGTTTTGGCAACATAGAGAAAAGTACAAGGAAACCAGGGAATGAGTTCAGAAGAGGAGGGTGAAAGAAAATGCCAAAGCAGCAAAGCATCTAGTTCTGAACTCTTTGAGATCAGTAGTCCAAGATGGGCTGCTATCAAGGTCTGTCCCATCACATCTTGGGATATTTGTAGTAGAAATCAGGCTGCTTCCCTCAGCCGCAAGAATTTGTAAGCTTATGCCACAGTAAGTCTAAGTCAGCAGAGACTCAGTCATAAACTGATTTACAAGAATATCAGCTGGAAATGTAACCTTACTGCTTTCAAGCTGTAAACGCATGTCTCTGACAAGTAAATTTCCCTGGTGATCCCATCAGCCATTTCTGAAATCAGAGTAGCATTTCCTTAGTACTCAGCCTGACAATCAAAGCACAAGTCATAATATGTATCTTCCTGATCAGCAATCTCTAAAATCAACATTTTCCTATTCCTAATAAAAATAACATCACTGTGCACATTGTGCATGCATCTCTTTGGGGCAGCCATCCCATTAGGTCCTAGATACTAAGCAGCTCCTAGCACTGAGTAAGACTTGGAGAGTAAACATGGAGCTACACAATTGCACTTGGAGGAGTTTTTCCTCTTTTAAGCCAGATGAGAATTCACAACAACAGCGTGATGCCAGTCAGACAGAAGCAAAATGGAGCTGCCTGGGACGTCAGCCTTCTCAGGGTGAGCCTGCTGCCCACTCAGTCCCTGCTGGAGCTCTGCAAAGGCGGGACTGCAGTTGCTGCTGCTACAGAGATGCAGTGGTCACTTACCTGGTCTCCCTGGTGCCTGGCAGCAGCAGTTGCAGCAAGTCCACTTCCCCAGCGTCTTCCCCTTCAGCCTCTAATTACGGTTTCGCTCCTTCCCCTCATTCTTTCTATGCCTGTGTAAAAAACAATGTGGCTCCTCATCTCCAGGGCTGGAAAATTCAACTTTGTCTCTACTGTTGAGGAGTCCTGAGTCAGCCCTGGACATGAGGGATGCTCTGCAGCAGGAGGTGTTCTGATTGAGATGTAAATCAAGATACGTGGTCATAAAGCAGTTAGTGACAAGTCTTGGAGAGGAGGAAAAAAAAAAAAAAAAAGGTGTTATCTCTAGTAACCAGGCCAAATGCCAGCTCCAGCTAAGATAACAGACATTCTACCGACTTCCTGCAATTTTCCTTCAGTGAAATATTATCCTCTTTACTTCCTGCCAGTGTCATTTAAAGTAGCTTTGCCAGCCTACCGTGATTCACTCAAAGGAAAGAGCATTTTAGTAAAGACTAAAGTATTACCAGTATATTGGAGATGCACCCAGACAGTGAAGTTCAGAATGAAATTCAGACACAAATTCAAGAGGCTTCAAGAATTCAGAGGGTAAGTTTATTTTTGGTCAGTGAATTTATCAGTATCCTTCCACTATGGGAAACACCACCCAACCAGTTAAATGTAGGTATGAGTCACTGAACATTACTGCCTATTTCCAAAGACCAACCATTTCTAAAATTGTTTCTTTGGAACACTAAAAAGACTGTTTTCCTATAGCACCATCACCTCAGATTCCAGCACCATTACTTCTATCACCTGAAAACCTAAAAACTGCTTAAGAATGTGCTGAAGTGCTCTCCAAACGGCAGGTACCAGCCAGTTCCTGCTTTCTTCTCATCATAATCGCTACAGAGCCATATCTATTCCAGCATTTGGCAGCACATACGGCAGCTCTGCCTCAATGATGCCTTATCCCTGCTTATAGATTTGCACTTAAATGTACCAGCATACATGAAGATCAGAACAGTTCCCAACGTGGCAGAAGGAATTGTTGCTTTTCTATTCACAATGGATTTCCTCCTCATCAGGCACGTTCATTAAAGCTTACTTCCTTTAGCGGGATCACTATAAAAGGCAATTACAGAGGAGGAGGAAAAGGAGTATGGGCTTAAAGCCTTGCCATCTTCCAGGATTTGTCCTGAAGATGAATCCACCACTCTAATGAGGCTGAGTCACCATTTAATCAATGGACGAGCGGCATTCTCACACCCTAGCGTGACATTACTAGACACCCTCTCTACACACATCAGGCCTTAGCTACAAGGCATAGATCACAGAGCAGGGAAGGAGGGTTCACCTACTTGCTGAAACCGGCGAGTCTTGGAGTCTCTAAGAAGGAACCTCTCCATTAATGTCAACCTGAGTGTGTCCTCCTTCTCCTCTTCCTCCTAGAGCACTGCTCGTGTTGTTGATGTAGGTGGGATCGTAGCCAGCTGTTTTTTGACATGAGGTGCATCAGGCAGTGGGATACTGCTCTCAGCTCCAGAAGCTGTCAAAGCAATCACAGATTTACATTCTGGAAAAGCAATTAGGGACTCCCCATTGCTCCTCCGCTCGCCTCCCATTTGTAGGGCAGTCACATCAGACTAGAGCCGTGCTCAGTCCACATCACCAGCCTCCCCTGAAGCCAGGAGACATTATTAAAAGAGGTCACTGGGACAGCTGGAATATTCCCCACTAGAATGCACACACACAGCTATAGATTTTGCCCTTGAATGTAGCCCATGGCAATTTCCAATAGAAAATGAAAGCTTCTCTTCACACTGATTTTTTGTTCCAATAATTTGTATTACCTCTTGCCTCTAGTAGGAGTGTTCCCATCTCTACAGTGTGGTTAACATTCACCTTCTCCTGCCCCTATTTGTCTAAATTTTTACATCTAGAGGCTCACAATTCCCACAGCTAGACCAGAGATACAGAGCTTTTGTGCTAATGGAGTCTGGAGGTGGAGCTGCTGGTGCTCACCAGACCTCTTTTGATAAGGCCTGCAGTTAGGAGAGACTGGCTCTAAAACAGTTAAGTGCTTTTCTTCTCAAGTCCTTTGCTTGCCAGCAGTCAACTGGACTAACAGCTCACACACTCAGCCTGAGTTCATTTTTTTTCCTTCCTGCACCAGGCAAAAGCCTTTAGGCTGCAGAGAGATTTTTAGGCAGTGGGCTTCCCACTGTCATGTGAGGCTGACTATGGGATGAGGACCCACGAGTTTTGCCAGGATAAAAGGGCAAACTCTTGCAGTTTCCTGCCTGATAGCAGATCCCTCTGGCAAAGCCCTTGCCCTTCCCCCTGGGTGAACTGCAGTTGACCCAGCGAATTCAATTAGAATGGTTCTTCCTTTATCAAACAAACCCCACATGGCCCAAACCAAACAGGGTATATTTGAAAACAAATGGATTGAAACGGCCCTAATTCACTCAGGCACTGTCCTCTGCACATGTTCCTCGCAACTCAGCCTACCCACAAATACAATCAGGGAATCATCAGGATCCCATCTGGCCTAGGAGAGGAGACTTTGTCGCCCCGCAGAACAGAGCCCAAGTGATTTTAACTGTGCTGAATGGCCACTTCTGTTTTTTTTTTTTTTTTTCCCTGGCCGTCCCTGCTGCTCAGCCCCCAGGAAACCGGGAGAATGGCTCAGCTGGATTCCTAGGGAAAAATGGGCATGTAACCGCACGCAGACTCACACCGTGCCGTCACACACAGTCCTGACAACCTGCACTAGCTGAAGCACTGCTGTCTACAAGGCTAGTCTTGTGGAGACCACACCACCTTGCTTGGAGAGCTCTGAATCACTTCAGCGACTCCATTCATGAAGATGCAGGAAACAGTTTTCCTTCCTGCATGAGGTAAGGTGGTCAAACATCCACCTATGGAGCCCACTGAAGAAACTGCTGAAAAAGACAGATGGAAGATTCCCATGATTTCTGTTCCAGGTGGCCTGAATGTAAGGCAGGATGTACATACCCCTGACTGGTGGATGTGAGCCATCCCACTGGAACCAATACCAAACAGTACAAACTTTTGAAACTTTTGAGACACTTACTTTGCCCCAAAAGTCCTGGACAAGGTTTCTCTGTACTCTAAAATACCAGACCTTATTTTATTTCGGTGAGAAGAATACGAAAGTTAAGGACAGGAACCGAAAGGAGATTATATTCAAAGTACAGAAGCACTGTCAACTTGCATGGAAGTTGTTACAATGCTGCGCTCCATTTCAGGAGCAAGGTGTTCCCTAGGGACACTGATGGCACCCACTGCTGCTACTTCTTCCCTGCAAACACTCTCCAAAGTATTCGCATAACAGCCGTGCTGAAAAGAGACTAACGTATATCTGAGGAGACTAGTGTAAAGGCTTTCTGAGGCATCTGGAAAAAGCTGCACAGTTTGCAGTGCAAGTGCACAGAATGCAATGGGATTCACTGGGAAAATTTTTTGATCTAGCTCTACCAATTTTGAGATTTGAGAAACTCAGAAGAATGATTGAAGTTGCTCATTTACATTTTGTTACCCAGAACGCTCTTCCAACTCATCTGTTTTCCTGCAGGCACCTGCATCAAAGCTGTGGAAACAAGCTATCTTTGCATGAAGGGTTTCTTTTTAATTAAGCTTTATAAAATAAGGCCAGAAATTACTTCTTCTGTCACAGCTGGAGAAAGCATAAAGGGAGAAGAGAGGATAGAGGGACGGAATCCATCACTTACTGTACAGAGAGAGAGGTTGCTTGGTTGTGGATACCTACAACTGCCTTATAACTGCTTAGCTCATTCTTATACCATATGGTGAAGCACGGAAACCCCACCTATAGCCCAAAGGTCATCATGCCACCTGCAGACCCCAGACAACATGCAGCCTTGCACAAATACACATGGAAGTAATTAGGGAGGCGAGGGAGCTGGGAGTTGAAGCGGAACCCCCTCAAGCCCGCCACATTAATCCTCCCAGCTGAGCTGAAGCAGCAGCCTGAATTCCCAGGGGTCTGATTGCCGCCGCCTGTAGCTGAGGGTGGAATGGAAGTAGCAAATCAGTGATTTACTGTTTCCTTGCCTAACACGCTTCTGCTCTTGTGGGGCTTGGAGCAGGGAGAAAATCATGAGGGGATTTCAAAGGGGCCAAGCTGGCTTCCCTTCTCGTTACCTGCATGGTCACAGCCTGATAGGCTGTTTGGTCTTGCCAGTGTGACTCTTCCATGTTTAGGAATTACTGGGACTGCTCTTCTTACGAATTCCCAGCTGAAGGTGACAAGATCTTTGGGGTCCATGGGGTAGACCCCAGTGGTTAGATAAGGAGCTACAGAGTGACATGAAGTTTGCATTAGTCTGTACTGATCCCCTCTCAGTCTTCTCTTCTCCAGGCTGAACAGGCCCAGCTCCTTCAGCCTCTCCTCATAGGGCAGATGTTCCAGACCCCTGATCATCCTCGTAGTCCTGCGCTGGACTCTCTCCAGCAGCTCCACATCCCTCTTGTACTGTGGAGCCCAGAACTGGACACAGTACTCCAGATGCGGCCTCACCAGGGCTGAGTAGAGGGGCAGGATCACCTCCCTCGACCTGCTGGAGATGCTCTTCTTAATGCACCCCAGGATCCCATTGGCCTTCTTGGCCACGAGGGCACACTGCTGCCTCATGGTCAACTTATCATCCACCATGACACCCAGGTCTTTCTCTGCAGAGCTGCTCTCCACAAGGTCGGTCCCCAGCCTGTACTGGTGCCTGGGGTTATTTCTCCCCAGGTGCAGGACCTTGCACTTGGCCTTGTTGAATTGCATGAGGTTTTTCACCGCCCAGTTGTCCAGTCTGTCCAGGTCCCTCTGGATGGCAGCGCAGCCCTCTGGGGTATCGGCTACTCCTCCCAGTTTGGTATCATCAGCAAACTTGCTGAGGGAGCACTCTGTGCCTTCATCCAGGTCATTGATGAATAAATTGAACAGGACTGGACCAAGGACAGTCCCCTGGGGGACCCCGCTAGCTACAGGCCTCCAACTAGACTCTGCACCGCTGATCACCACCCTCTGAGCTCTGCCATCCACCTAGTTCCTAATCCACCTCACTGTGCACTCATCTATCCCACACTTCCGGAGCTTGCCCAGGAGGATGTTGTGAGGGACGGTGTCAAAAGCCTTGGTGAAGTCGAGATAGACGACACCCACCGCTCTCCCCTCGTCTATCCAGCCGGTCATTCCATCATAGAAGGCTATCAGATTAGTCAAGCAAGATTTCCACAGTGTCTCCTACATTAGCCTGCCCTTTAACCCTTACCCACGAGCTCTCAACTTGCTCATCATCCACTCCCAGGTTGAGCTCCATGCATTCCAGTTGCTCTCTCACATAAAGAGAGTAGTCTAACACTGAGCAGAACAATTGCCCCCTAGCCCAAAGACCTAACAGCTGAAGCCCATCCAAGAGATGAGCACAATATAAAGGGACAGATAGGTCACCTTGCCATGATGCTTAGAGGGGTGTGATGACTTCTGAAAGGTGGAAGCAAAATTAGCTTGAAGGAAGTAGTCTTGAAGTGGAAGATTATGAAGAAGTTTACAACCACCAGGAGTCCAAGTTGCAAACTTCTCAGCTTCAATCCTTGCTTCACAGACACTACCTTGCAATAGGACCTAAAAGACAGGAAAGACTTTTTTTTTCCCCCTCAGCAAACACGAAAGTGTCAGAGCAAAAGCAGCTCATCTTTCCAGAGGCTTTTACAACCATTCAGGTATTTCTAGCAGCTGGAGATGTAAAACATCCTTCATACGAAAGTGCAGTTTTAGCAGACCACATTAGCTGGGGTGCAAAATGTCCCTTAAATGAAAATAATCAGCTGCATGGCCTACTGGAGCATGTAGTCCCTGCAAACTGCTGACAAGTGGCACATTATGCTCCTATCACTTCATCATGCTATTCATATAAGTTCAGTGAAAAACAAGCCATCTCATTCATCTTGGTGCCTCCCTTACTAAGTGAACATATATCATATAAGCCCGAAGGTCTACGATGTTTCTATTTCACCATTCCCCTAGAGGTTTTCTATCTAATTTTAAACTAACTGTTTACATTTTCTGGATTATGTCAAATAAACAGGCACGATTACACGGAGGCTCAGGATACAGGAAGAGACAGAGACCGGGGCACTCCTAAGCTCGCTCTCTTCCCAGAATATAAACCTTAAGCAAGCAATTCCTAGCCCGGTTGTCTCTGTTCTTACAGAGACACTTGGGTAAGTTCTCTGGCATCACATGGAGCTGTCTCTACTTCTTGAGAACACAGGAGCTCTCCCGGGGTGCAGGTGTGGGAGAAGCGCAGAAATGCTCCTCTCTCACCTTCTTATTGCTGCCTGGCCAAGGAATTCCAGGAAATCTGCATGAGCAGCCACTCTTCCATGGGACCAGTATTATTTCCATTTTATTTTGGGGGGCAAAGGGGAGAGAACACTCTGCTGCTCCTGCCAAGTCTCTGTGGATTTTCCACTCACCACCCAATGGATGTGAACAAATCAAAAAATAGCTATTTTAGTTTAACAAAATATTCTGTCTCCTGTTCGGAGAAAAGAAAGCAGAATATGCTGGACATGATCAAAGTCAGGACTATAGATGTTTCTCTCATCACATTGAGAAAATCTAGGTATAAAGATATGATCTACCCAACAAATCCCCTCTCTGAATATGAACTGAGAGACTCTTCCTAAATTCTAATTTCGGGCCACCATATTCAGCTGGTCTTCGCTGCCTTTCCCTACATTTGAAAATGAAGGGCAGCACCTAATGCTGCTTGGGAGCAGATTTTACTCTTCAGCTAGTTAACAGAATCCTACACAATTCAAATTGAAAGAAAAAGTATAGAAAAAAGAAAAAAAATACACTTAAAACTTTATTATACTGAGAAACTTTATTATACATCAGAGAAAAGGGATGTTCTGTTCTATAACTGATGAATAAACCAGAAAAAAGATGTCCCGAAACTGCCGTTTCACAAAATGTTTGCAGAAAGTTAATGTCACCTCAGCATCCCTGAGTGGGAAACGGCAAATATTTAGACACCAAAACTGCAGAGCTGCATTCAGAGACCGGCTGAAGAGATTTTCACTGTGAGCCAGTGCTTGCTGCAAATGAACCTAACTCACCAGTAGGCTGAAAGCTAGATAACTAGGAATAGCTATGAATCATTTAAGTGTTGCTTAATTCCCTGTATGAACTAAATGGATGGACTTTAGTTCTGTATCAACATAAAGGCCTGAAGTTTAAAGCACCAATTTCCCCCCAAAAGAGATTTTCTGTCCCATCTGTAAGCAAGCCCCCTTCCTTCTGGAAAGCACAGTGCACTGGCTAAGACTTGAGGAACACACACTCCCTGAGAAAGAACAGTGCCTTGCTGCCTTACCAGTGCCACACATGCACGTGACACCATCTCGGAATAGCAGAATACCCAGCTGGCAAGGAAAAATACCTCCTGTTTGGATCTCTGGGTCCATCTGACTGTCCAAGTTAAGGATCTGGAACATCCTTCTGAGATGATTTAAAATCTTCTCTCATTCTCCAGAGGCAGCTCATATTTAAAACCAAGTCTTCTCTCATTCTCCAGAGGCAGCTCACTTCTCATGGAAATGCGACAAGAGCTGACAGCAGCCTGAGCCTGACAGCAGCCGGAGCCTCGCTGCACTTCCTCCACCTCCCTCAGCTGTGAATCCTCCCCATCAGGGCCAGACAAGCCTTCCAAGCGGTGAATAACCCGCAGGCAGGCGGGTGCTCCGCGACAGCGCGTGGCAGGAGGGCTCCGAGCGGCCACCTCGCCTGCTCTTCGGGCACTTGGGACTCTCGGCATGTTACAACTAGTACCGAAGAAGCTGCATTAATTATTGTAACGCTGATTCCAAGATCTGGACCAGTGCCTGACTCTTGCTTACTCCGGGGTGCTGGGGAGTAATAAGTTGGTTGGTTTTTATCAACATGCTTCATAACTATGATTTGCTAAACACAGCCATTCCCTTTTAGAATGCCTACCTGACAGGCTCCTTATGTGAAATATAGTTTCAGCTTGGGCACAAAGAAAAGACATGTCATTCCTTCTGGTGGAAATCTCCAAGAGAGTGGGATAGATATAGAAACAGTGTCCAATCATCCATCACCAGGGGTAATAGGAAACACAGCTAGAAGCACTTGAAAGGTGTATTTCGTCCCTAAGACCAAAAATTTTTCACTAACTCGGTTCTTATTTGAGCCAAGAAAAAGCTGACATACCTAGCAGGGATCTAATATACACTTTTTAACTGATCACTTTTTAATCAAGAATATTTTTCCTATCTCTTGATAAATCAGTGTCTTGCTACTTCCTTTTGTACTAGAGACAAGAAGGGATGTCATTAAGACAGTTCGCAAGGCTCTAATGTAGGGCTCAGAGGAACAAACACAAGCAAATTAGTTACTACAATTTAATGAGTTAACGTGTATCAGATGAACTGAAGCAACTATGTGCTCACAATAAATGCCTTTTCTATGATATACAGATATAATGGCTAACTTGCTGAGTCTTTCTATTGGTGCCCTTGCATTTAGAAATAAGGACCTGTCTTTAAGCTCTTTTCTTCTCATGGCCATGGATATCTGTGCCATATTTTCCCTCCTCTAAATAAAACTCTTTTAATAAAAATCTGAATATTCATGAAGAGGGAGTCAGCCAAGTAAAGCAGCAACCTGAGCCTCTGCAGACATCCAACCATTGAATACTCCACAACAGCCACGTTACCATCTGCCATATGCAGGAATCAAGGTGCACGGCTATATATTCTTCTGTGCAGGAAGCAGTTCCAAGTTTTATTAACGCTTGGAAGTGAACACCTGCCAGACAGAATAAATGAGGAGATCTGCATCAGCCTACACTCAGGTGGCACTTGGCTGGCTTCCACATCCACGTGCCTCTGTGGACAGCTGCCAACGGCAGAGTTTGTGGACACATGCTTTGATGGAGGTTGGTAGGAGCTGAGATGCTGGACTATCTAGGCCAAGTGTCCATCTGGACATGGCAACTGCTTAAGCATCTACTGTATTTGTCAAGAATGATCTTGAAAGCTTTAGGCCTGCAAGACAGCCTGAGCAGGACAAAAAGGCACATAGCCGTAAAGTCTAGGACACAGACGGGTGGGAGGTAGCACTGGTTTCAAGCTCAATGCTTCTCACTTCTGGGTAGATTTTACAATCTCAAAGAGCTGAAACTGCAAAAAGAATAATCATCTGAAAATATGAATCACTCCACCCTATTAAGCCTTAATGATTGTTTTGATTGTTCTGACTAAGATGACAGGGCTGATTCCACTGTATTTACTAGACCACTTTAAAACAATATCAATAATTTCAACATTAGACCAGCCGATTTTTTCCCTGTTCAACACTTGGCCAGCAATGCAGACACTTTGTGTCTGCAGGCTGCCTTATGGAAAATGGGATGGCACAGTGCCATAGCCCAGGGAAGCATCATCACCCAGATGAGGATGATTTGATTGAAGAAGTGAGAGTCAGTACTGTGAGGCTATTACACTAGAAGGTGGAAAAGGGAGGCCTTTAGAGGCCTCTCACATGTAAAATAATATAGAAACACCCTGGAGTTCGGTTGATGGGCATTCCCTTTGTGAAAGTTGCAAATCCCACCAATCTGAATTTTGCTAGATGGCTCTAAACTTTCTACTACTGGAGCAGTAGCTGCAATTTCATCACACTAGAGGGACTTGGAAGTGAAGTGAAAGGAGATCTTTATGCCCGAGTTACTCTACAGTGTCCGTGCCCCAGTCCTCCCTTGTGAAGCGCTGAGATTACCCTTGCTCCATGTCATGCTCTGCTTGCTCTGGGAACACTGGAAGCTCTTGTCATGGACTATTGTAATATGCAACATCAGACCTCAGCAGCTACTTCTAGGGGCTACTGATGTTTTTTTGTTCTATTTCAAACCTTGAGTTACTAAGGTCAAATACTATGACCCTGGCCTCCATTAGGCATCAAAGGGAGGGATACAGCCTTTATACACTGTGGGAGCCTCAGCTTCAAAAGACATGGCTTCGATACACACAGGAAAGTGCCTCCAGCACTTACTCATTACTAGCTGGGGGAAGGCAGGATTTTCCTGCAGATTCCCAGCGGGCCAAGGCACAGCGAGTAGCAGCAGCACAGTTGCTCTGGCTGAGAGCAGCAGACAGAACAGGGTCTTTTATAAATCATTCAGCCAGCCAGTTTCTCTAGGATATGGGGGATTCCTAGGAGACACATGGCAGGGACACACCTCACACTTTACACCTTCCCGGGTGCACTCTAAAATCACCTTAAGTAACGGCCGTGGCAGTTTCTGTGCTACCTTCCACGGAGGTGCCACATTGAATCAAGGGCAGCATGTAGGCAGATGTGGCTTCTCCTCCTTTGAACATATTTTGCCTTGGCTGTGGCTGGAGGTAAAAAAATCCAGTTTGGCAGATAATTTTGCATATGGTTTTAGCTCTTCCTTCAGTTCACATCCGAACAAGGACTTCACCTTCCACACTACCCCAAACCATAGATAACAAACCTGCTCAGCAGCCTGCACAGATGTACTTAGCATTGTGTGTTTGCTCGTGTACACATGCTCCTGCCTCGCTTCTCGGGCAGCTGCATCCTAGCCTTGGCATTTCTGCATTTTTCAAAGCTCCTACTAGAAGACCTCCAAGTGACACTGAGATTGCTGGGTGTTGGGCTCTGAACAGATTGCAGGACTTCTGCTTTTTTTCTTCTGGTAAGCCTTGGGGCCATTCCTATATCTTTTAAATAATACAGGACATTGCTCTGTAAGCTGATGAGATATCTTAGCTTTCAACGTAGCTATGTTAACGTAGAGAGAAGCCTCTGTGACTATGAGGTTGCTACTGAAAGTCCTCTGCTGAATTACTGTAGTTGCCCATCTGACTTAATACAAAAAGTATCTCAAAATGTAATGCAAAATTAAGAAAAACAACAACAATGAAAACACAACAGAAAAGCTCTTCCACCTTAGCAACATAGAAGTGAATGACTTTTCCATCTGCCCCAGCTGTGTTCAAAGCTCTTCAGCAGCTGCTTGATTATCACAGCCCTATTTCCGAGCTCAGAGCAGTTTCAAGAGCTGCTGTGGACCTACACATACCCTCAGGCTCTCCCTGGGAAGGGCTAAAACTCCAGTCCATTTGGTGGCAGAAGATTGCTGTGGTACCAGCAGATACAAGGGACACGTGCAGCCCCCTCAAGAACTGTGGTCCAGAGCCATGCTGTCACCTCCTCAGGGCATCCTTTTTTTTTTTTTTTCTTGTACCACTGAAAGGTGATTTGGGCATAAATTAACCATTGCCAAAAAAATATCTGAAACCAACATTGCCCAGGGCATGGGAAAAGGAAAAAGAAGTGAGAATGAAGGGGAAGCAGGACAGTTTGTTTTGGATACTGTGTTTGGAAAGGGCTAAAGAGGACTAACATGTTACTTTATCACATGTCCTAGCACACGGGATGCATCATGCCTAAAAGCATACTCTCAGCAATATCACACTGCCAAAGAATACCGTTGAATGTGCTATTCTTTTTTTAACTCTCCAAGCCTTTGTCCACTGCTGGTTCAAACAATGGCAGCTCTCGAGGATGTGGAACAAACAATCACGATTCCTTTCAGAGTGTTTGCTATGGTGGGAACAAATAGGGAGACCTTAAAGGAAACGTTAGTTGAGAATAGCGCAGGTGAGAGGAGAGCTGGCACGGAAAGGCCTTTGCAGTCACAGGCCAAAGTTCTTTGCTCCACGGCAAAAAGGAGGGAATCTTCTCCTCAGCTGGGACTGTGACTACGAGAGGCTGCCCTAAGTGTGTAAGCGAGGCCAGGTGAGGGGGTGCATGTCTATCCCAGGGAGGGGGACCAAGGAAAAAGGAGCAGAAAGGAAGTCACCCAAAAGAAAGAGCTGCCTAAAAATTTTCTGCTGAGAGCAAAATAAAGAGTTGAAGTGGGTAAGCCCCAAGCAACAAGAGCAGAATCTTGCAAGCTGCAAAAATTGCTCCTAACAACGCCTTGGGATCCTATAAACATGGTTATTAATAGAAGTGTGCCTCTCCAGCAGCCCTCAAAGGCGCTTCCTCCCATTCTTCTATCTGCCCTGATTCAAGGCAGAGCAGCCCTGGCTTCAGAAAGCCTCATTTGCTCCCTTCTTGTTTTTATCTTTCCCTCCACTGTATTTCCTGTCACGACTGCAAGGTCAGAGAAGCCGGAAATCTCTTTGTACCTTTGGTGACTGCCAAAATCTGACCAAGAAATATACCCTCCAATAAGAGCCCAGCACTCCTTGCACTTCAGCGTGGGATATTTTGGGAAAGAAAACATATGGAAGAGTGGCTGGGCTTGCAAGACTAATTTTCACCAGTAGTCCAGACTAACACAGGTGAAGGTGGGATACAGACTGCTTTTCCAATTACTTAAGTCAGCATTCCTGTTCACAGTCACAGAGCACGTGAAGGACCTGACTTTGCTCCTCCTGATCTTTCCAGTGAATATCCCAGCAGGCAACCCAAAACACTGTTTTCTTTCTGTTCTGGCTTTGCAAATCCCAGGCATCTCATTAGGGATTTTGCTAGGAAAGGATAGAATTTTTGCCTGCCCCTGACTATTTTGGAGGAGCTGACAACCTCTAGGAAAATGAAATATTTTCTACTTTTCTACTTTTTTTTTTCTTCTTTGCTGTTATTGAGATTACAGTCATCTCATTCTCTTTTCCAAAAGTTCATTTGCTCAGCTTCTAGAATTACAAGGCGGTTAGGGAATAAAGTGAAAAATTTACACAAACTCTACGATTATCACATACCAGCAGCAAATATACCTACCACACAGAACACAGACAGCCAAGTACAGCCTTGCACACACAGCAAAGAAACTATTACTATGATTTTAGAGATACAAAAGGTCAGGACAAACGTCTTCTACCTGCATCTGCCTTTGAAACAATACTCACCAAACACTGGTTTGTTCCTTGAGAGCAGAGGAATCCACTCACTGCTACTGGGGAACAACTAAACAGGGAAGCTATCCCCGACCTGTGCTACACTGCAGAGGCTTTGGGGTTCAGGACTCAGGACTAGCTCTTCCTCTCTCTCTACTAATATTATAGACGTATCTCAGAAGCTTGGCTGAAGCTGAGCATTGTGCAAGCACAGGAGGAGATTTTTACAAGCGGAGAAGATGAAGGCAAAAGCAATACATCTATGAAAAATACATCTTTTTTACCCTCATATAATTAACTGTTGGGACTCGCTTCTACAGTTAACACAGAAGCCAATGGATTAAAAATACTCAAAGGATTAACAGGATGCTTGCAATGGATAATGCACATGTAAGGTTAACTGTAAACTGTCAAATGAATACAGGAGAGCTAATCCCATAAGGCGACCTGTAATTGCCTATCAGAAATTAGAGCCTCCTCTCTTTTACTCATCAGTCATGACCCTACATTTCCTGCATTCACCTTTGAAGTTCTGTTATTGAGTATTCTCTGGGACAGTCATATTTTCATATATCTCTGGTTAGTATGATCCTCTGTAACCACTGGATTCAGCATGCATAACATGGCAAGACGATGGGAAGGTTTTAATGCAGAGAAGGCAGGGAGGATACCAAGGGCCTGATCCTTTTTTTTTTTTTTTTTTTCCCTAAGGACACTTGCAAGAAATATCCTTGGAATTCCTACCCTCACTTTTTTTTTTTTCCTTGTTTTTTTTTGTAACATACTGTGGTAAAGCTGCGGGGTGAAAGGAGGCAAATAGCTCAAAATGGGGTAATCTGTGTATCTGATAGGGATGCCAGTGTGCAAAAGGACTTTAATCCTTTTGAGGTGCAATCAAGATAATACATAGCTAAACAAACACACCAGATCCTCCGTGATGTTGAACATTCCCAAATCAGAGGACTACTCCCCAGGCATAACTAATGATAAAACCGCAAAGTAGATCTGGGTGAGCAGAGCAACCTGCAAATTTCCAATGACTGTTCTCTAAAGACAGTGGCAAACAGCGGCAACAACACTCTGCTGAGGGCACCCTGTTAGCAAAATGTTACCAACATGCTACTTCTGCACACAGCTAATTACACCGTGGCCCATGGAGATTGCTCCTCTATCAGGAAATGCACAGAAACGGGTGCTGCCATGCAGAGGAGACTGCCTATCCTGGGCCCTTCTCTTGTTTGCGTGGAGAAGACCTCACAGCCTTGATGTTGTTGCTGTTGTATTATCAATTATAAATCAAGTTCCCTGGAAAGTAAAAGAAAAGCAGAAGAAAATGAGAAAATATTTCTGCCCAACTTTTGGAACCAGAACACCAGGAAACGGGGTAGAAGGCGGGACTGCTAAACCTTCTCTACAGAAGGGATAACAAAGCTTTTGTAGCAGGTCACTGCTCCCTGAACAGCAACTTTGTCTTTTTACTAAAAAAAAATTCACTGACATTCTATTTAGGAAATTTAGCCTAACTCAAGGTTTATATGCCACTTAAAACATGCTTAATAATAAATTGTATCAAACTATTTTCTTCCTTTCTAGTAGAGGATCAGTAATCAGATAATGAAACTTAACTAGAAATTGTCAATTTATAATCTAGATCACCAAGGGCCAAACCCATTTCTACTTCTTGTCCACAAATACCAACAAATACCTTAATGTAGAATAGGAGAGATGTTTTTCTCAGCTTGAGGCTCTCTGTCCTTATTCTCAACCACTCCAATAAGAGGGAACTAAAGGATCCTTTGTTACTTGGCCACACAATCTCACTAACCTCATACTTGAATGACTGGTCTAATTATCAGTTGCCAGCACCTTCAGCAGTTGCAAAATGACTGTAAGATGCTACTAAATAAGAAAGATTTTGCACTGATATTAAAAAACACAGGGTATTAACTAATGGAATTGGCCCACTCATTGTCTCTGCTCACAATCCCAGCTAAGAATTTGCCTTTTGTCTTGTAGCATATTAAATTATATGTTTGACTTAGTGCTAAAAACATTAGCAAGCAACAAGCTCAAGTCTCTCAATTCTATGCAGCAGTGAGGCATTCATCTACCAGCGCATAAAATCTGAGTAGAAGATTAAAAGCAATTTTATTACGTATATAAATTCAGTCTGAGGACCTTTTCAAAAATCCCTCCTCCACAGCTTACATCCACCTAAGGCTCCAGCAATCAGGATGAAATGACAGAATAGGTTAAGAAAACTCTCAGAGAATGTTGTAATCTAGAAGGTCACAGCTACCAGCAAGAGGCGCTTAAATCAGCCACTGTCAGAGGAAGGGACGAGCAGGTGTCAGCAGGGGTTATGTGCTCAGTCCTTCTGGCTACCAATTCAAATTCTCAACCCATACCCATCACGTGAGAGTGCACGATGCTGCTACAGGTGCATGATCCAGCCCTTTGGAGGGTCTAAAGGCAGCAAACAGTGATGAAGACAGATGAGAAAACTACATAGGAGAATGCTGAAAAGTAATTGGGAAGGAAAGTGTGCAACAACGGATTTCAGCCTTCAGTAAAGGGGGTGAGGCAAGACTGTTTCTGAATGCCACTGTTAAAACAACATCCAAGTTAGCACCATGAGAAGTCTTCCTGAAGGACCTTTGCAGAAAAGAGATGATTGTTCCAGAGATGTCTGTCATTAACAAAAATTCTTATGATTACCAGGTATCACATCCACTAGGTCCACATCCACTATTTCATACCAAGGCTTTCAATTAAGTGAAGGACTAAAAACTGAGTGGAGCAAACAGCAAGACTCAGGAGTCACTGCGACTCCTAAGGTTCTGGTTCCCATGAAAGGCTGGGGTCTCAGCTTCTGCTGAATTTGGACCTCAGCCGGATCTGGATGTTAAAAGTGAGCCCCTTTCCAAAAACCAGCTCCTGAATTCGTTCTGATTACAGACTCTTCTTTAAAAGTGATGCTGTAGTGATACTTCTAATAAGTAGTGACAAGTTAAATGCACCATTTCATACACTGCCTGCCACCCTGTGACTCTGCTGACACGGTGAGCTAAAAATTAGACATGAATTTATTTTAATGACATTATAATTAACCCAATCTATATCCTATAGCATGAGCTCTGTACAGGGCTGAGTCCACTTGGCTATTAGCTGCAATAGTCAAGGCAGAAAGCTCTGTCAAGACTGGAAGATCTCTTGCCAAGTTTCCCAATAATTCACTATAAGAACAAGTTATTCCCTGTCCTATGTCTTGGCCCCATGTCTATCTGTTAATCGGGACAATAACTGCTAGATAACAGGAGTCTTGTAAGACTTAGGATCTGCAGAAACCACTGAAGTGCTACAATGGAGCCAGGCACCAAAGCGTTACTGGGTGCGCTGCTCGTGATGGAGGGAATTTGGGCACTGCAGTTACAGGTCTGGAGCGCAGCCTCCAGCGCATCCCACCATCGGTTCATGCAGGGAGGCACTAATGAGCAGAGATGGACGCTCTCCAGCACGTCCTGAATGGGTTTCCATTTTAGAAATGCCAGTTTAACAGAATCAAATTATTTCATGGGAATGTACTTGCTTAATTGAATTTTCTGGCAGAAATATCCCCATTTCCTCACAAGCTCTCCTACGTACCTGATCAGTGTGCAGAATCGAGCACCTGGCAAACCAAGCTCCAGCTGGGTTGCTAAGGATTTTACTGGCAGGAAGCCTGAAATCCTAGGAGCTCTTTTGGGCCGGGGCTACCAGGCCTGCTAACCTCCCAGCTGTGTGGCAGCAAGCCTACAACGAAAGTGACTGCAACTTTAAGCCATTTAGGCCTAGGCAAGTCTGCTTCATCAAAAAAAAAAATCAAAGAAAGGCATTTTGATTTTGTTTTTCAAAATGAAAGACAAGAACTTACAGCTTTTGGTCTTATGGAAGAAAATTAGTTTCAATGTTACAGATTTCCCCAGAGTGGGAGTTCTGTGTTGCAATCAGATCCACTGACAAATATCCTGTCCTGATTTACCTGCCTGTTCATGATCTCATGGATGAGGTGAGGAAGAAAACAAGCATGAGGAGAGAAAGTGTCTTTGAAGATGTCTGTGCTGACTGCAGCCCATCTGGGCTTGTTTTGATGACAGGTGGTAAGAGAGAACCCTGTTGACCCTATCACAGGTTTTTTGATCTCTCACTCCACCAGTGTTGATAGATCATATGAAGGACCAAAGCAGAGGGTCAAAGGCCGCCAATTAGTTTAAAAAAATACCCAAGTGATAAGCAGCAAAATGGCAAGCTAAGCAGCCTAGAGCATCAATAGGTCTGTGCTGGACAGCCAAAACAACAGGACCATGTTCCCCAGTGATCTCCCTAGGGAGAAAGGAGGGCCACAAATGGGTTTCTGTGGGTGCAGATGGATGACCCTTAGGCTGTTGGATAAATCTGATAGGCATCACAGAGTTACGGCCCTATGTCCCCACTTCGATTCTTTTCCTCCTCTATGTTTCTAGATAGACTCTGCATCAGATTATCAGCTTCTAAACCCATTTAGAGCATTTATATAGCAAAGCCATTGCACATCTATTTTCCACACAAGAAACTTCCTGCAAGGTGTCTGATGGGATAGTGTCAATGTCACCAACCACTTTACTACCAGCTTCAGATATCCACTCACCATCCATTGCAGATACGTTGGGAGCTGCATCAGCTACAAATACTGAGCAATCCTCTTTAAAAACTGCCTCCTATGAGGCAGGCAGTGATGGAGGAGGACAGAAAGGCAGGGGAAAAGAGAGGCAGGGACCCAGCTCCATTGTTAAAGGAAGGCTCCAAGTCCCCAGAGTTGTTAGTGCAGCTGCTCCCACAAGCATTTGAGCTGTGAAAAGGACAAATGCAGAGAAGACAGTGGGAAGAGAAACTCTGCAGGAGAAAATCCATAAAGATCACCCATCTAGCTCTTTGAATGAAAAATGCAGCTCAATAAAGAGCTGAGAAGGCCACACTTCCTGGTGTGTGACTGATCTTGGTTCTCAAGCTCTGGAGTCTGCTCTTTCCTTCTATTTTTAGAGAAAAAGGAATTAAAAAAAAAAGAAAAATTCCTCTATGTTTCTTCTTCTACAGGACAGACTTTCTTCTGACAGCTTCAGTGTGTGACCCTTTAAAAATGCACATCTTCCTGCCAAGAGACCCAAAGCTCTGCGTAGACTTGGAAGATTCAGTGCCAACAGAACCTCCCTTTCCTCCCCTCTCAAAATGCAGTTAAAAATGAAGCATTACTAATAACATTGGATGTTGTTGTGACCACACATATACTGAAGGGGAGGGAGAAGGGTGAATAACAAGAAGTCATAATAATTTTATACCTCTGATTTCAAATTCTGTTGCAATAGCTAGTGATAATGACTTGCTAGTAGAGCTAATTACAAAGAGAACAGGAGGGTGAGAATTTTTTTTAAATGTTCCCTCTTTTAAGAAGATTAAAATATCTAACGTTTTCTACAGTCTATCAAAAAACAGAGGGTAAATAACCTGAAGCATTCTCACAGATGCATGGGAACTAAGAAACACGTGCAGAAATGGGAAAGTGGGAGAGGAACACAAGTCCGGAACAACAGAAGATAAGACTCAGAGAAGCTCAACTTGCTCCTTTACAATAGTCCTATCTCAAAGTGGCTGCTAGTTCTTTTCACTCTTGGTCTTTTCGTAAAACTTAAAATGCAAATCAAGTAATGCAAAACAGAACTTAACTTACAAAACACTTGGAAAAGCCAGAAAAGAGAGGTGAACATTACCTGTGAAAGAGAGTTCAAAAGCCACCACAACTTAGAGGCAGTATCTAAAGAAGAGTACAGTGAAGTTGTCAGTCTCAAGCACCCACCCCTGATAGACCTCAGCTCATGCCAACCCCCCACTTTTTGCTGAGCAAAAAGCATAATGTCTTGTTAATAATGAATAGCCCTACGTCTCCTGTACTTGACACTGGAGCTCTGAGCAGATCCACAACACTTTATGAATTATCTATTGCCGCTGATTCAGGGCCTGCCGGGAGTGTTCTTGCAGCGAGCTTCTTGCTCGGCTGTAATGGAATCATACCATTAATGCAACTTCAATTAGATATTCATTATAGCGCACAGGTGCCTAAGCAAACAGCATACACGAAGCTTCCCCTAGGGACACATATCTTGGGTAAAAGGTGTATAAGTGGGAGAGTTTCCAACAGGTCCTACAATTGCAGCAAAAAGCTGACAAAGCAATAAGGAAACTTCCTTGCTAGAGTGGAAGGAATGTGCCAGTAATAAAAAGTGGTCTTCATTTTCTCATAGCTACTTCCTAACTTCCACCTTATCTGCCTGTGATATGAAGAACCCTCCCCTGCTTCATCCAGGAATCACTTCAAATTCTTTACTGATATGGAAAAAGTAGATCTTACCAGCCGTCAGGGCTGACTCCCTATCAGGGAATCACAGTACCTGAGAGGAAATCTTTTTCAGAATCTGATTGACTTTTACCCATGTTACAAATACTCAATGGTCCCTTGGCCAAGCCATGGCTATAAACCAGCAGAGTTCCTGAAGAAGAAAGAGGTGTTCACCATCTTCATAGTTACTCCTGGAACAGCAGTCCCATCTCTCAGAGATCTGGTTCCATTAGTAGGTGTCTGAAGGGGGACCAGCACGTCAGCTCTCCAGCCGAACACAACCTTTGGAGCCTCTGAGGCAATGCAAGTCTCTGTGCCGCACAGAGTGTTAATATCTCATTTAAACCTACGTCAGGATAAGCTTTTTCAGTCCACTGCACAGGATGCCATTATAAACCCAGCCTGACCTGCAAGGACCCTCTCTCCAAAGGTGCTGACATAGCTCAGGGGAAAGATGAGAGCACGGCCTCTAACCGGTTCTTGCTCTCTGTGAGACTGCCAACAAGGCAGCTAATTAATGTCAGCTACGGTTGATGTTTTTCTGAACTGAATAAAAGATGTGATCATTTATTTCATGCAGGGCCAACCAAGAAATATCAGACACTAATAACAACCCATCGCCGCTGAGCTGAACTGGATTAGAAATGGCAAGTTACAGATGAAAGGCTCCCAGTCTCTTCTGCTGTCCTGCCTCCTGCTGACCACCCTCATTAATAAATTCCTACAATATTACTGGTGAAGATATGAACCAGGCTGAACTTACATGATGATAATATTGGCCTGCAAGAAGCATTGCCATCAATGCTTACATGCATCACCTCAATGACATAGCAGGAAATCCCACTGTACTCTTTGTTTATGGGCCTGGGTCTTTCATCTCTGACTTGTCTACGTCAATCACTATCTTGGAAACTTCCCATCACAAACGTTTCAGAGGATGAGCTCGAAGTCAGAGTCCAAATCTTAGGGCCACTAACCACTCATATCCTCTACAAACTTTTCCTAGGGATGTTCAGTACACGTGGACAAATGTGTGAGCAGTTTCACATGATCATGATTGGCATCACCCTCAAACCCTGTCCTTTCTGCTGTGTGAGCACACACGGAACAAAATCGTGATGCAATTTTCTAGCACTGTTGAATGCATTTGCAGCCTGCGGTAATGATGTCAGCTCGCACACATGGGATGTCCCAACACAAAATGGATTTTGCCCTTCTAGTTTCCTTTTTGCCTGCCTTGTTCAATTTCTTATCTTACCAATGCTATAAGGTGCAGACTCCTTGCCAAAAGCCAAGACTCATGACACTGCTTTCATATACAGCAGTGGGATGAGATTTACTGTAATCATTCAGGCTTCAGAGTCTGTGTACCCTTCACAAATTTGGAGTTACTAATCTGGTAAAATGTGTCAATTGAAACTAACAGCTAGTGCTGACACCTCACATCACCTCCATAACCCAAGGATCAAAAATGACAGGCTGACTAGACAGGAACAAAGCCCCAAGTTTCTCACTGCCATCCCTTTCTACTGATGAAAAAATAAGCATAGGCTCTGAAATCAGAACAGCATCCTGGCCAGCACGGCATTTATCCCACATTCTCAAAAACTCAGGTAAGAGGGATAATATGGTATACAGCCCCACCATATATTAATTGAGGGACATCAATAAAGATGTTGAAAAACAGAAAGTCAAGGAAAGGGACATTTTAAATTGCAGTTCCTTGCCTATTTCCCCTCATAGCAAATCTAAGTCAAGTGGCTTGTTTTCTTTGTAGCCTAAGCCAGTCACTTAAAAGTAATAATCCAAGGACTATCTGACTACAAGAACCACTGGATTACATGGACTACAAGAATACCACTGTCTAGATACTGCCCTCCTGATGGATGGTGCTGCTGCCATCGTTACCCCAGAAGTAACCAAACAGACATCTCTTGCAATGCTCCTCCATAGCCATGGCAAAGGAGGCATACTTCCAGCTGAAGTGGCTGAAGTTGCTCCATCCAGATTCTTGCCACTTCTAGTCATCTGGAGCCTGGTTCCCAAAAGCAGAACAGCAGGGAGAGACGAGGTAGCTGCTATTCAAGATGTCAAGGATAATTAAATGCTACATCAGTATGTGACTCCTGACCGTCATGTTGAGCAACTATAGCGTTCACATTCTCTTGAGAAGGCAGAATGATAGAACTTCCAGACCTCTCACTGCTCCAGAAATTACTTGTATATTGAAGAGCTGCAGGATATCACATGCCATCTCTCACACCTCTGCAAGATGAGATATGTTTGTGACAACACTCAGAAAACACTAAGCACACAGTAAATCACCTTCGTCCTCAATTGCTGCTGACATCTTAGATATACATAAACTGTATTCCCAAGGTACATCCCAACTCATCCTTACCATAGTTTTCTTGGAAATTAGCCTCTTAGCATACAAAAGTAGAGTCACAGCCAAAAACCCGACACTTTAATATGGACTGCTGACTACTCTGTATCTTTTCTACACATAGATCAGAGGTACACTGGCCATTTCCACAGCTGTGCTGCTATCTCCTCTTTGAATGTACACAAGGGAAGGTGTCTCTCCTAATTTATATGTTCTGCACCCTAGGTAGCCCCAGATCCTGCTGTCAGCACCAGTGCTGCAGGAGTCCAAAGAGGGTGCCCTAAAATAATCTCTCAGTAACCCTGCATGCAGAACAAGAGGTGCTTCTGATAGTGCATCCTGCTGGCCCTTCAGGGATAATTCATGTGCAAGGGTCTAAATTTAATTAGAAGGCTTCCCATTTTAACACTACCAAAGGACTAAAATAATTCAACAAAGCAGGCAAGCTGTGTGCCCTTGAAGCTTGCTGAGAAGCACAGGGTAAGTGGAAGGGATACAGCCCAGGCGAGATGGAAAATTCCACTGGTTCTCAGCCTCTTTGTACTTAACCTCAAATATTTTGCAGACTGCTAATTTGATCTGTAACCCTCCCCCAGCTAACCTCAAGGCTCAAGAAGGGCTGAGGTTATCACCTCTTTTCCGAAACTGCTCATGGAGGGAAACAGCTGGAATTGTCCAGCTGTTCCCCCAAATAAAGGAAAAGAATGAAAAGGAAGTCCTGTGTGTGGAGCATGCGGAGGGGACACTTTGCAAGTCCTGAGAGCAACTGAGGAGGACAAGGCTCTTCTGAAGGAAGTGCCTTTAAAAGAAGTTTGTTGTGAAGGGAAAAGGTTGGGAGGGATAAGACTGCCTGTTTTTCTCCACGCTAGCAGAGGTGATGGGGAGGCTCAGAGGATGTGGCAGGGATCTGAACCAAGGAAAGACGGCAGCAGCGGCACCGGCTGCGCTCACAGATGGAGGCTGCCCACGATGGCCAAGACATCACATCAGCATCCAAAAATTAAAGGGCTTCATTTGTTGATCCAGAATACTATAAATTGCATGCAGAATTGAGCCAGTGTCTACCATAAGCCTCCTAGGAGCTACGACTCATTGGGCTCTCATTTAAAACTTTGCATTATTTCTTCCTATTGTAGTTATGCTCGGAGATATTGCATTTAGTGCTGTACAACCCAAGAATAAAAGGAAAAGATGGTTTCAAAGAGGTGCCCTGGCAAATCAGAGATTGATCAAGCCTGATTCTGTTCGGCAGCTCAACTGAGATATTTCAGGTCTCTACATTTTACTATTCCAGCCCAAAGCCCTACACCTGCCCGTGACCAGGGCCTCAGCTCTGCTGATGCTCTCAGACTGACCCTGCGCCAGGACTGACTCTCCCAGCGTTCCTGTCTCGGCTTGTTTGAGGTTCAGTCCTGAACTCTCTTTTTGCTGTTCCAGTTCAAAACCTCAGTGGAGTAAGAGCTACTGACTGAGCAGAGTTGTGTGAACAAGTCCGTGGAGGAGTCTGCACCAGCAGGGACAGTTTGAGAGCATCAGATAAACCCTGTTGACACGACCTTGTCAAAACCCAATCCCAAAGCTCCTGAGGTGAAATGCTATTTCACACAGCCACTGACTCCCTGCCTGCTCAGTGTTTCAAGGCATTTTGGGTTTGGCAAGAGGAGGCTTATACCTTCTGTTTCTGAGGGCTGCTGAACGCAGGCTGCGCTGCAGCCCATATGTGTCTGAAAGGAGAGAGGAGAAAGCAGCATGAGAGTCTCTGAAGCAAGGAAAGACCCAGTTACTCTCGCTCTGAACAATTTATGAGGCAGCTTGTTGCACCAGACTATTGTATTTCTGACAGATAGAAGTGGCATTTGAATGGTTCCAAACACTTTCAGGAAAGCGTCACAGAAAAATATTTTGCTCCATCCAAACTCTCATAATTCTCACTGCCTCTAGATGCTTATGGCATTTTTCCCTTAATCTGCAACATGTTTCTTTTGGAAGCAAGCTTATAGCAGAGGAATCTTGCACAAGACAAATCCCAAATTACTATTCAGAGGAATTACAAATAGATTCAATTTTAGGAGAGTGTGTTACTCCAAAAGGAAGAAGTGAGCCTTTCTTGTGGAGAGTGGAGTCTAAGTAATACTGGCTAAAAGGACAGCAAGGAGTCCCTTTAACAAAAAGTGTGGATAGATTCCTTAACCCTAGAAAACAGAGGGAAGAACACCTCAAAAAACCATAATGAAAATATGCCAACATATTAACACTCTCACAAATTGTCAACTTTCAGTATCTATCTAGTCACACAATATCCTGCGTAACAGGCAGCAATGATGTGAAAAACTTGCCTTATTTCTGCTTGAGTAAAATCTACTTTAAGGATCCGTGTGGTAAAATTATTATTATTATTCATTGAACAATTCCAGCTTCCTTGAAAGACAAAAGAATTGGTTGAGGAACAAGTGGAGCATTTCCCTAAGAAATCAATGGACTATCGCTGAATCAAAAAATCTTCTCCTAAGTATAAAACTAACCTTTTTATGTTATGCAGGGGTGTGTTATAGGATCTCTGCAAGCATCACCTGGTACCTGGAAGCTGCTATGTTTGTATGTCAGCTGATTCTCCACAAGCCACTGACCTTCCATCCCACTGCAGAGCCCATGAGCCTGCAGCCTGTCGGGTCCACATGACAGTGCTGGGCACAACTGTGAAACGCTCTCCAGAACAGCAGGGTCCCTCCTGTAGAGTCAACTATTTAGTCAGCGAGCCTCTTCCTGGGATAATGCTAGTGTCCCATAAAGCCCCGTGAGTTTGGTTCCGCTTGCAGCAATCCAAAGGAACAAAAAAGTGTGGTGAATGCCAAGATGACCCTATCTATGTATCCAGTGATTACTGGACTAGGACAGGGATATCATTAGAGTTGCCTCGCTCAGCTCACCACAAGCTAACGATGTACAGAACGTCCTTTTCTAAAAAAGCTGGGACCTGCAAGCAAATGTCTTGTCTCTGGGAATCGCCTCTGCTAGACAAATCTGGATCATGAACTGCGGGAGGAAAAAGCCTCATCTGCAAGACAGATGCAAGGTCTTGCTGCTGGAATTTGGGCTTGTTGCAGAATTTCATGCTCAGAGACACAGGCACAGGCCATAACAGTCACCAGGTCCTCCCCACAAACTGGATAGAGCTAAGATTTCCTTCTTAGCTAACCTGAAAATGTCAGAACCAACTTTCCAACAAACATGAGGTATTCTTCTACGTATCCAGTTAGGTTATATCGTAACACTGCCCCTCTTTTCCCCTACAGTTTTCATCTCAGCACACTAATACAGACACAGAAATACTCCTAGAAATTTCTGTTGCCTCCTGCTACCTTTTTGTCCTACTATTGATGGCTGTGACAAATGGAAGTCTGAACCAATATAAGTGGCCTATATAAAGGTATATGCTACAGTTACTTCTTTACTAAGCTTCACAAAGCCACGAAGCCTTTTTGCTCTAAGGCCAGAAAGCGTGTTTTTGACGGTAAGCCAACTAGTGACTGGAGCTGGCTGGAATTTTTCATTCAAAGTTCGTTTTAGCTTGGGTTACTAAGGAAACAAGGCACAAGAAACCCAGTTCTACTTGGGTCCCTTTGCCATCCCAGCAAAACTTTTGATTTTGATGGTAAAAAAAAAAAAATGAAGTGGGGGTTTTGACCTCTAATGATGCAGGTCCTATGAGTTTGCAGGGAGGGAGGGGAAAGCCTGCCTGGGTAGAGAGAAACCCTGTCAGTGCACTCGTCCTTCGCAGAAAGAGCTGCAGTGGGAGCTTGGGACTCAGCATGTACCAGAGGCTCTACATGAGGCAATATTATAACTATTCCGATGGAGGGAAGCTCTTTAAAAGCTAGTGATATCTTATCACACATCAGAGAATCCTGTCAATCTTGAGAAAATTATAGAAAACCATGCTTCACTAGTCCAAGGGGCATTTGTTTCATTAAATTGTTTTCCTTAAGTGTATGTTAACTAAAACAGATTTTCCCAGAATTAGATATTTTTAGCTATTTTTTTTGATGCTGTGTAACTGATTCTCTTAGGTTATTAGTGCAACATGCAAACATCTTTTGTTCAAACAAGCAAACAAGCAATTTCACAAAGTCAGACCTGAAATGGTCCCCAGGCAGCTACCCCTCTGGTGCTCCACACAGTTCTTTGGCCTGCTGGAGTTCTACTTTGTCATTATTTTGGAACTAATGCTGTTTACAGCAGGTCCCTTTTTACGCAAGTACTGTTTTTCACCGAGTATAAGAGGGCCTGAGGGTACTATTGTAGTGAGGATGATAGGTCTGCAGAAAAAAGATGAGAATATAAAGTCAGTGAGTTTTGAAAAGAATGCAATGGAACAGTTAGAAAATACTGTTACTGGCTTCAGCTTCTGAGTGTCTTTGACACCTACAGGTGCAATTTAGCCCCACCGATGCGGGTGCCTGTAACTCCACCTGTGCTTGTACCCAGTTTTATGCTCACAAGCATGGCTGTACCCAGGCCCATAGCACCAATATGCTCTGGGCTTGCTGCCGTTTCTGTGAACGGCTTCAGGTTTATCTTTGTATAAAAAACACTGCACTGCTCTAACCTTAGCGTGCAAAGACTTGCCTAACAGTCCAGCCATCAAAGGAAATATCAGGATATTGTCATCACAGAATGTAAACCATGATACAACATAGACAATGTGTAGGCCAGTACTGGAGTTCTGCCTGTTTCATAATGGATTTTTAGTCAGTGCAGACACCAGGAGTTGAATTTCTCTGCCTTTCACTGTGTGATCCACTTTCTTGACCTATGCTGGAGATTGACAGATTTGTGTTGTGCCCACTAGTAAAGCACCTCCTGGGAAAGCTGGAGGATACCCAAAGCCTCCTCCTTAGGAACAACCCCTGGATTGTAATGTACACAAACAATGTTTCCTACAATCACTTCTTCAGTTGCATCTGTCAATATTACGGCAAGCAATGTTGACTTTTCACCCATCAGAGGAACGACCAAGCATCACAAGGATGAGGAGTTTGTCCAGGCCTACTCTGCTGCGAGCTGTCAGGCTGCAGCCACCTCCCGTTCCAGCTTTTTCATCTGTCACAACACCCGTCAGTATCACACTACTCTGGGTCTCTGACCTATATCTAGCAGCCTTTCTCATCTGGAAATTACTTGGCATAAGAGTATTCAAAACACTAGGTGAGGTGCAAGTTTTCAAAACAAACATAGAAAAAAAAGATATTCTTATGATTCATGGGACCTTAAATTAACTTCTGCCAAGAGACTTCCCAACTTCAAAAATTTCAGCAGCTTTACTTAAAGGCAAAACAAGGATCAGGTATTCAGGGTATTCAGGTATTCAGGGTCCAGGCCATCAATTTTCAAAAATTTCAGCAGCTTTACCTAAGGGTGTAACAAGGATCAGCAGGTATTCAGGGTCCAGGCCATCAATTTGCTTTGTCAGTTACTCACTGGAATCGAAGGCAAGGAATATTCTCCACAGGAAGAAGGAAAATTAATGGAAATAACACCTACTTGGACTACCTGAAAGTCATTTCAAAGGTCAAGTACTGAAGAACCTTGTTAATTTTATGTGACAGAAGGGACTAGAAAACGAAATCAGATACTGTGAGAGGTCCATCAGACCCAGAGAAGAGGTCTGTCAGAACACAAGTGAGCGGTTACAACCTTAGGCCAGACACGGAGCTTGCACAAAATGAGTCCATATGAGAGAGACCCTGTACTCTGTCATGGATGCAAGTCCATGCTGGTTCTGCAGGCAGTTCCAGCCCCTCCTACCCCAGCCATTTGCCATACTCCCTGGATCAATCACTTTGCTTAAATCGTCGTGGTCTTTCCACTGGTCAGCAGTTCGCGCTCCCTTTAGAGCCAGCCCTGTACTGCTTATCACACAGCTTGCTGTAGGCCAGGGAGGCAGGAGAAGGACAACTCTGCCTTTCTATTAGTGCGGTCATCAACACTCCACCTCTGTCTTTCTGCACTGCCTGCTATTCCTTGGAGCTGCGGTACCTCAGAGCACTACAAGCTTTGTCATGATAAGTGAGAGCAAATACAACAGTAATTCACATGCTTCCCTTCCCCCACAGCGCCCTTAATGGAAACCACATGAGGAACACAGGACATCAGCGAGGATCACTGGGAAAGGCGAAGCTGTGCAAACAGTTAGCTCCGGTGGCAGGAGACCCTTGCAGCTGCCTCACACCTCTGTGCTGCCAGGAAGCAACCCCGCTCCCAGCGCTCCGTAAACAGGAGCTCTGCCTCCCGTCACTGCTGCGAGGCGGGAAGATGAGAGCCGCGCACGGAGGGGCCCAGCTATCGGCAAGTGCAGCAAAGCAGCTGGGGCCTGTGCAGCCTGCAAAACCTGAGCTGCAATTTCAGCGTGGCAGCTCCAGGCAGAACTGCCAGCAGCAGGGGCAAAACCTGCAGAGGAGGAGGAGGAGGGCGGCCATCCCACAGCTGCCCAGGCCCTGGCCCTATTCCCTGCCATCTTCACCCTCTCGCAAGCAGCCAGGGCTGCCTGAGGAAGAGGGAGGCAGCTCTGGCCTTCCCGGCCTTCCCCTGCTGGGTGGGAATGGGCTACTGGCGCATCCCCGGCGGGATGCGCTGGGGCGGCTCTTGCTACACCCGCAAGCAGGCATTCATTTTCTCTTGACTCAAACACACCAATAGAAGAAAGGAATCAAACTTTCCAAAAGCAATTAAACTTCAGAGACCAAGCCTGAAGCATTTCAGTTAGAAAGCAGATGTTTTCTAAGGCTCTGAATACAACAAAATGGGGCTTAAAATGAAAGTCCTGAAGGAACTGTATAACTACCTTTACAAGGCTATCATTCTTGGAAGAGAATTAGCATCCTTAAAAAGAAGTGATCCACAGGGTAAAACTGACGTACAATGCTGAATATGATCCTCTAAAGACTATAGGACAGCTCACCAAATGATCAAAGCAGTGCTTGACTCTCTTAAAATGAACAGGGTTAGTACTCTGCACTGAGGAAAAGCTGTCACCATCTTAAATGTATATGTTGTAATCTGTAGCATATTGCCTTCTCAGATACTTTTCCATTCCCATAGCTTTCAAGAAAAGGTAGCACGAGGTATCACCATGCCTCCATTGCAGGCAGATTTGCTGGAGCTTGCATTTGTGTGCATGTGTCCACACATAAGCACACATGCCATGGGGCTGCTCTTCCCACCACCTTTGCATTGCATTCAGTATGTTATTAAACTTGGCTGGCATCCTCAGGGGCTTCTCTCACTCAGTAACACCGGGAACTCACCCACCTCCTCTGGAACCTCCGGTAAATCGTGAAGGAAAGGTGTTTTAGATGCTGTGAGCTCTGGGGCTTCAGGGCTCTGTTTGCAGCTCAGCCGTCCCTCATTTTATCACGTGGCAAGAAAAACACCTAACCTCCATTTCTCTAAAATGGAAATAATACCATTGCCTTGAAGGGAGTATTTCCTGTTACTCCTGAGAGCTTTGGAACCCACAGAAGAAAGCAGGGATAAAAACATGAGCTTTTTAGGTTATTTTGAAGGATTGGTTGATAAAGACAATGCCAAAAAAATAAAGAGAAAAAAATAAAATAAGTATCAGCTTGTTAAAAAATATTGTAGAGAGAATAAAATGTGGATTTTATTATCTGAAACTTATCCATTCGAGTAACCTTGGAACTGAAGCAACACTGAAAACAAGAAAGATGATTCTGTATCGATCATGGGATTCATTATAATTTTTCAGTGTACACATTTGAAAGATGTGATGTCTATAGAAGTGCTCCCTAATGTATAAAATCCACTAGCTGCCTCACTCAATTAAATGTAGTTAATGAGATCTCTGCTCACCCTATAGAGATGAGGACTGTGTCTCCGTAGTTCATCAAAAATGGAGTTAAAACATGGCTGGGATTTTAATTGGTTATTGTGGATATCACCAGGACATGTCTCCTACGGTCTGTCTGGTGTACATGAGGTTATAAAATCCAATAAGCATTTAAACAAAATCCAATAGATGCCTGAGGCCCTAGGCTTTAATACCAGAACATGAACCAGACATACCTAGAAATGACAACTGACAGGGTCTTCCTAGTCGATCTATGCATGGCAAAGGGGAAGCAGAGCAGCTTTTACCACTGCATCCTCCTCCTCTTGCTGCAGCAGAGCACGGCCTGTTTTATCTCCCGCCAGACAAGTGCCAGAGAAAAGACAAGTTCGAGCTGCTGTGCTCAGTGATGTGCAGGAGGAGGTGTCCTGTGGGAGCTACCCAGGGACAGCACTTTGCTGTTTCGCTTGGGGGATGATGAGAGAAAAATAACCTGGAGGAAGGACAAAGGCAGCAAGCTGTTTCTGGCAACTGCAAGTTGAAAGGGATAACTGTTGTTGGGCATGGTTGGGGCACTGTCGCTTCCTACAGTTTTCCTGACAGATTTTTCACTCCTAACCTCTCTGTGGGCGATTTTTTTTCCATAACAGGGTAAAATTGGTCTCAGTTGAAGGCCCTCTTCACTTTATTTTGTGTCTGGTGTCTCAATTCTTCCCTCCCTCACTGATCTCTTGCAATGACTTGCTGAGAGCTCCTTTCCCTTCTGGGAAGGGTGCAGGAAGAAAGTTAAACTGAGGGAATCCCTGTCTGGCTTTGCTTGGAAATTTATTTTTCTTCTGGTTGCTGGTTAAAAGGGAGCACAAACAAAGAAAAAAGCCAACATAGCAAATTCAGCACATTTTTCTTCTCAAAAGTGTCTAAAAATACTCCGGAATTATTGAGCTGAAAATCCCAGTTATAATAAAGTGGAAATGATCCCATCAGGCAAGACATGCCAGCTGTATCATTACTGTTGCCGGGCTGAACCCTCAGAGAGGCCATTACACCATCAGCTGAGCAATTACAAAGGCTCTAACTGCACTCCCCACAATAACCATCCCGAAGTGGGCACTGGCCTAACAGCAGCCGGAGGAAAAGCTGAGCTGAACAGCTGGGAAGGGAAGGGGGGACAGGGTGAAGAAGGGAGGGCTTGTAGCTATACACAGATGTTTTGCACTATTGTATTTTGAAAATCTGCAGTGTTCATTCGCCAGCCTTTTCCAATGGTTTGCTATGGTTTCTCATGTTTGGGCTTCTCCTCAATTTACTTTGATCTATAGAGCAACAGACACCAGCCCACAAGTTTCCTCTTTAACCTACTTGTGTGATGCCTAAAAGCTTCCAGACTTCCCAGCTATGGTTTAACTTGGTCCCAGAGACCCTTCCTCAGTCAAGACCAAGAAACTGGCCCACTCACTAGTAGCAGTTTTTAGCCCAAGTAAGACTAGGCAGCTAAACTAGGACTGGTGAGTGAAAGACAGCACTAGTAGCACGTTTCACCCTGTCATAACCAAAGGAAGATCGCACTGTGCTCAGCTGCCTCATTTAGAGTAAAGCTGAGTTTGTCTCTTCCCCTGTTTGTGTTTCCCTCTTTTTTTTCCTCCATTTCTTTGCTGCTGGGACAAGCGTCTTCTCTATGGTTCCTGTCAAGAAGCCTCCCTGTCTCATCAGCCATATATCTCATCTGAAAACATCCCTTGACGTTCTCTCTCCAGCTTTGCGGGCTGGTTCTGTCCTGCCGTGTGATGCGGCTGAGTTGTGGTCAGTGGCACTTTTCGGGATTGCTGTGTTTTCCTTGGCATAGAGGGGGCTGCTGTGCAGCAGGGATAGGCCAGGGGAAGGGAGCTGCTGATTCACTGCAGCTGTTTAAACAACCCCATCACCTCATCCTCTCCTTTCCTTCCGAAAGCCCCACTCAGCATTTCAAGGACAGTCTGGGCTCCTACTTGCTTGTGTGTCCCTGCTGGTTAAGTCTGTGATGATGACAGCAGCACGTTCTTGGGTAGTGTCTTCTCCAGCTTAGGTTGTCACCCCACATCCTGCAGAATCCCAACCCAGAACTTAACCCCTGTAAACAGCACTGGCATTACTGCTCTCCTTACCCAGGGCTTCACAGGCACCAACGCAGAAGCTGAATGCAAGCCAAGTTTATACCAATAGCTAAGGGATGTTTTGCAGAAGATGACTGGGAAGATGTTATCTGGAGGGCACATCTTAGCAAAAGATCCTGGGATTAATCATGATGTTTCTGGATCATTCTTGCCTTTTCTTGAGGAAAGGATTGGCAGAACATAGGAAAGGAAGAAAAAAAATATACTGGTAGGACCAGGAGAAGTCATTTTTCTATAGGTAAAGAAGATTTGGCCTGCCAAAGGTGGGAGACTACTCATATTTTCAGAATTTGTTTTTCCCGAGACTAGCAGATAATCGTAGTAGGCAGATCATGGACAAGCACAGCACGGAGCCCTTACCCAGAGGTGAACAGAGGTAAACACCTCAGCTCAGGGATGGAGTTTGCAATGTGGGGGACCGCGGCTGTAGAAACGGTTACTCACAAAAGCAGGGAAGAAGATTTACACAACTCCTGTGCTCCTATGAAGTGACGAGTTATCTGACCTCAGGTTTGGCAACCCTTAGAAATAGCTGCGTAAATGTGACCACTGAAAGATAGCAAAGAATCAAAGCAAAGTAAAAGGCATTCTGTGGCCTGGAACAGCAATTTGGGCACAGGGATGATAAACCAGTGCATTTTTTAAAGACCTTGTGGTCTAGAGCCATTTGGTCTAGACCAAATAAATTTTAAAACTCTGATACATAAGAAAAAAAAACAGGAAAACATTTCTGGTTTGGTTTGGTTTTGCCTCCAATTTGAACAACCTTGTGCAAGTCATTTCACCTCTCTTTCCCGCTTGCCTTTCTTCTCTCAGTTGTTTAAAAATTTCTGGACCGTAGCACATTTGAATATCGCCTAGAACAACAAGATCACAAACCTCACCAGCATCTCCAATAACAACAAAACAGGTTTTCTAAATATCACAGGGGTTATTACATTAGACAAACAGGAAAAAGACATAAGGAGGATAGAGACATATGGGAACATTGGAGTGTAGACACAGGAGTAAACAGATCTTGTAGCATGTGCAAGATGAGCTAGAATTGTGGGGTTGACAGAGCATTTGTGCCTCCCCCACTGGAGAGCATTATCATCTTCAGATCACGTACAGGGACTAGATGAGAGAACAGTGTATCAAGTGAGGCCAAAAGAAATCCTGATGGAATGAGGCTTCGTACGTGCAACTGTGGTTTGGGAGACACTTTCCTGAGTACTTGGCATCTTTCCTTTCTTATTGACATGAGAAGGAAAGCATGTGGAAGTCGAGCTCTGCATGAAAAACCAGTATAGAGCTTGGGAGCCCGGAAAAACAAAGTTATGTGCTGGAACTGATCGTTTACACTGAAGACCGCGGCGAGGGAAGGCAGCAAACAGGGAACATGAAGAACATGCCTCTCTCTGGTGCCTGATTTGGTCACTTTGTAACCATTTTTTTTGGCAAATCATAAGCCGACCCTGTGAGGAGGGGAGAGCAGTGGATGTTTTTTTACTTTGACTATAGCCTCCCATAGTATCTTTATGGCCAAACATGTGAGATTTGATTTCAATAGCTGGCTATAAGATGAGAGGAAAACCAGTGCTACCAAGTCTAGTTGATGCCTGATGGTTGTTGGTCCTTAGGGATCAATATGGGGGCCAATATTTTTTGAAGTCCACGTTAATGACCCAGATTTTGGACAGAAAGCTCCGCAGCAAATTTCAATACCAAACTTGGGAAAAGCGGTCAGTATGCCAGAGGGCAGGGCTATTTTCAAAGAGAACTTTCAAAAGTACTCAGGAAGGCCAGACTTTACAGGTTTGTCTAATGGGTGTTTTTTGCCACAAAATGCAAAAACCAAACATGAGTACCACATATGAATGCCGGCACTCTGTGCAGGCAGGATGCATCCCGGGAGCCCTTGGCATGGCAAGAAAATGGGGCCTTGCCCAATGGCTTGTTGGTTCGCACCGCCAGGGACGGAGCCACGTGGAAGGAGCTGAGCTTATTCCTGCTGTCAGGTGAGCATTGAATCTGTCCATTAGTTCCAAGTATGTGGAAGAGCAGCCAGAATCTCACCAGCATCTGTTTGATCTCAGTTAGCAGGAGCCTAGCTGGAGATCAGAGGAACTATTTGAAAAGAATGCCATTTCCCCTGACCACAGCCTGAGGGTTTTCTTCACTGGCATTTCTGAGCAAATAGCACATCTCCCAGCAGTGATGCAGGCAAAACGGACACTGAAGGAGAACTGTTATCCCCAAAGGGACAAAATTTACATTACATATTAGCATAATAAGCAGCTGATGCTAGACAATGTAGAGCCAGGTCCTTATATACTTAGGTTAAAGAAATTATATGGCTATTTTGGTGGGAGGGAACTAGAAAGGAGTTCCATCTCTTACTGCAAGTGTTGCCCCCGTCTCTCCCCCACGCAAAAGCTTGTGGAAGAGGGGAATTACAGCACCCTTGCACGTCACCCACCTCATGCCGGCTGCCAGTAAAGGGTTGGGGGGGGACATATCAGTGCAATTAAAAATGATTTTAAAAAAACAGTGAAAGCTTCACTGAGAATGAAATTAAATTATGAGCTTGTATTAGTAGGATCCCACTCAGTGTCAAAACAGGCATTTTGAATACAGCAAACATATTAGGATTAAATTGCACATTTGGTTCCATATGATTGACTTCCATGGAACTGTGCAGATAGAAATGAAAACAGAATCCAACTTCTTAGATTTCACTTAAGTAGATATAAGCAATTGTCTGTGCCTCTCCCCCGGTTGCTTTGAGAATAAAGTCCATTATTAACTTACAATGATTGTCATACTTGGAATTCTACAGTTGTCAGCTTCTGTAACGTAGTATACACCCAGAGAGGATATTGTCAAAGATAAATGCAGACATGATGGGAGTGAGGAGGGAGAGCGCGTACTGCACCAAGCACGAGCCCTTCGCCACGGCCTCAAGAGCCCATGTCGGGGTTATGGTTACCCTGTTATCAGCTTCCACAGTCTGTTGTGGAAGGAGTGATACACCCTGGTCATTCTCCGTAGGGGACCACAACCAGCTAGGCCATAGTCTTTGGTGGGGTAGGTAGTTTTGAGGGCCTCGTGCTGCACGTTAGGAAGGGTGATTGTAGACTCATTTGGCCTATTTACCTCCTATTGCAGTGAACATTTAAATTTAAGTGTCAGCTAAAAACGTAGTGTATTGAGCTAACCCTCATTCAAGTATTTCTTTTGCCTCTATCTGTTATTGTAATAAATTAGCCTGATGTGTAATGTGCTTAGAGTTTTCTTTATATATGTACATATATATATGTATATATGCATACACACACAGAAACACACACTCACACACAGCTGATGGACAAGCGAAGCACCGAAGGGCAGGGAAGGAGCACACTGCACGGCAGAAAGGTGCTTTTGTATTCTGCAGGTGGACACAGGGGCTCTGCACTGAAGCTTCTAACACAGCAAGTTTGCTGCTAAAATCAAGAATGTTACAACTAAATCTGCAGAATAATGCCTAGACTCTCTATCAATAATAAATCATATCATCAAAAAATAAATTCAAATGCCTAGTTTTATGCTGAATTTGACTAAAATCAAATTCTATACATTTTCTACAAAGTGAAAATTTTTACATTTTTCACTCTCAGAAAGCATTCATCCAGGAACTGAAATGTTGTTCTGAACATATTTTTACAGTATTTCAGGATATGAGAGGAACTGTGACAACTGCTGATATAAAGCTTAATAGAATAATGGAAATACTCTATTACATTTAATCACTAAGGGCACCTGCTACTTAGTACTGATTGAAGCAACTTATCTTAATTTCTAGATCAAGTGTCTTCTGCTAGCGCCTTAATGAAACAGTGTGACATACAAGAAAAATTATTTTGCTTTGCATATTGCAATTTAAAATGATTAATGAGAAAAAAATCACTGCAAACATTCAATATTTCCCCTGTTTTGTAAACATCTAATTTTCCATAAAAAAAGCTTTTACAACAGAAGAGTCTCTTGGGCAACTCTAGTCTACACAGAATGTGAGTTCATTCTTTAAAAAAAAAAAATCAGTAAATACCAAGCAAGAGGAGATTTATTTTTCCTTTATAGCGTCCTGTATCAGTGATGCTCAAGTCACCTTGTGCTGATTTAAGCAGGATAGGTGTAGGCTTCCCCTACTCCAAAGCATAAATATTTGCACTACTATGCTGTACCAGGCCACCAATATGTGGCTTAATTAAATAGTATCTCAAGCTACACGTAATCAAGGCTTTAGAATGAGGATCCAGCTTATCAAAAGCAGAAGAGAACTGGGAAATCAGTAAGTATTATTTCAAAAGTAGAAGTCAGAAGATAGGCGGTTTTTAGGAACTAGGGAAAGGAATAACCCAAGCCCTGGCAGCAAGGAATGATGCCAGCAGCCACAGTGGTGCTAGGAGGGTGCCAGGAAGCCAAGCAGGAGCCTTCACTAGCAGCTAATTCTGCTACCAAATCATTACTGAATTACTCCAGCTTCCTTCTGTGCTGCTCTCTCTTCTTAGAGAATCCTTTCAAGGGGTAGCAGTTGCATTTTGGCCTCTCTGGTTTTGATTCCAGCACCATTTCCTAGTGTGTTGTCTCCCTGGAGGGTTGCTATTACCCTGATCTTCCAGCTGCACCCTGTTTGTATCTTTTCCTCTCAAAGCTTAATTTCCCTGACTTTGATCCTCTAATTGGCTACTTCCCGCTCTCAGCCATTACACTGCTTCCCTGTTGCTGGCCACCATCCCATGCCTAATCACGATTCAGAAAAAGGGGAAAGCCGAAGCCAGAAACAGCACCCAAGAGAATGCAATGAATAGGGGCACGTATCTGACAACGAGCAGGAGCCCTACCTATAACCAGCAGAGTTTAGAGCTATTGCCTGAGACTTGCTTCTGAGCAGCCAACTCCATTGATTCAGTCTTGTTTTTCTAGCACAGTAGCTCTGCAGCTTTACAAGATCTTGTAGTAATTGCCATCCACAGCATAACTGAGAGATGGCATCTTCTGCCAGAAAGATAGGATACGTACGGATTGTAGCCACTGGCTGCGTAATGAGAAAAGCCGGGTACTTCAGAAAGCTTCAGGATAGGGGCAAAGCTCAAAATTAAACCCTAATAAACTGATCACATATATGCATCAACTAGTAAGGAAAAGACTGTCTACTCAGTGGACGCCCTGAAATTCTCCATAGTTTGGAGAGAGAGATACACACACAGCCCAGAAGATACTTCCTGAAATGTTGGAAATCTGGGTTTAAGTTTCTTTCCTACCTTCCAGGTGGCTGCAGACAGTGCTGGAGTCTCTCTCCTGACATGAGCCGAAATTTTAGATTTTAATCAAACCCAGCACTCTCATAAAATATCTCCCCAGAAAACCCCAATATGCCAATATTTCCCTGTCACCTCTAGAAAGAATTATTGGGACTTGGAATAATTGACTACATGATTCTGACGTCTTCCTCACACTAAGCTCGTGGTGGGGAAGACAGATTAAAATGAGAGAGAGCTAGAGTCTATAATGCAGCAGGGGAGTGAAAAAAGAAAGCTGAGATGAGAAAGAATTAAAAAGTAAAGGCCATGGAGCAACATGGACAGCTAATTTTCTTCCAAGGCCAGGACAACAGTTAGCTTTTCTTCCCTGAGAAGGATCAGCCTGCCCCACAGCTGCTTGGAACATGAGCTGGGGGATGGGATGGGAAGCAGGAAAACTAGCAGTTGGCTGCCAAGCAGAAATTGTACTGCAAACAGGCGCCTGGGAACGTGTAAGATGGGATTTGCAGGCACGGATAGCTATGTAGGATGGAGAGGGAATCCATGTTCAGTAGGCTAGCAAAGGCCACTGAAGAGACCTCAGGCCTCCAGAGACATCTGCTTCCTTTAGAGTTAATTCCCAGAATTTGGAGAAGAAAGAAAATTGCAATAAAAATTACTGTTATTTTCAGAGGAGGGAGTACTCTCTTGTGCCTAACCTCCCAGTCTCCCTGACCATCAGTTACATGATGTCCCTTCACTGCTCATGGGTAATGACCCAAGTCCAAGCCCCTAAGACCTACTTGCTGCCAGAAAGCACTTTCCCAAGGAAAATGGAATCTGTTCCCCATTGCAGCAGAGAAGAGTGTGGAAAGACCTTCCAGACACTGGATTCCAAGGATCTGTTAACCCTGGAGATTTCTATCTAAGGGACATGTAAAGACAGAGGAGGACTTTTTTTTGACTGCTGGGTGTCCCTGCTGGAGCAGGGGGTTGGACTAGATGATCTCTAGAGGTCCCTTCCAACCTCAACCATCCTGTGAGTCTGTGAGGAGGAGATTGTTCATCACTCAAGACTTGCTGCTATCATGATATCACAGACTAGGGTTGCTAATGCAGTCAAGTCAGCACTAGCAGTAAGTTAGTTTTTCTCCTGTTCTGTATATACAGGAACAAGTTTACATTATAAACACAGACTGAAGTTCAAAAGGAGAGCTAGCCAATTTACTTTAAGAGACGTTTTCACAATGAAAACATAAGGTTTCAAAACTTCAAGAGGAAAGGCAATATTTGTGGCACACAATTTAAAAGAGTATTTAAAGATCTTTAAATTTACAACTTTCTTTTCCTCCTTAACTATTCTTTTTTTTCTACTGAAAAAATAGAAATGAGAAAAAAAAATTTTCAAAAGTCAAAAATTACATTTAACCGTGAAACTGAATTCTTAAACAAAAATAAGAATAACATGATATTTTAAGCAAAAAGTATGAATATCTTTACAAAATTATTTTTTATGAAAAAACAGCATGAACAGAAGATCCAAATAAAGAACTTTTTGTAGACAAGGTATGAATTTTGCAGCTAACGGGTTCATACTTTTTCTTATTTTAATTCAGCAACCCAGTAGAAGAGATGCAACTCTCTGAGCTTTTTCAAAACAACAAAGCTTTCGAAAAGCAACTTTTTCTCAAAGAAACTTATAACACTTCTAAGTGCCCAAGGTGAGAACTGTTCAAAGTCACAGAGCCGGACACCAGCTTTATGACAGTGCTAGAAGACAACTGGTAGCACTCTGTAAGACGGGTTTTAAGTTCTGATTATCTGAACTGACAGCAGTTACAAGAGGATTTCAGCCTTATCTATGAGCTGTAACACTGACCTCAGTGGCTCAAGACCCACTTTCACGGAGCGCCCCTGCCCGCAGCGGTACTTACATAGGGTAACACTACGCGGCTGTTCAGCCATAGCAGACCTTATGTTGCTTCAACAACACACAGGCATTTTGCACTACTGAAAACTGAGTGCGAGATGGTTTTTCTATCCTGAATGCCAGCAGTTTACATTTTTCTTGCATTTCCTCAGAAGAAAGACGTTCACCAGGGTCAGGACAACAAAGAATTAAGCACAGTACACCCAGGACTGCAAGAGTGCAATAATTATGAGGTTCAACATATCTCGCTAACAAGAAGTGCAAAGGAATCTCAAGCCATACCCAGTACCGCTTTTACGTATTTGATCCATGAAAGGTGCCCTCAACAGTACAGTGCCTTCTAGCACTGTAATTAACCACTGGTATTAACCATTGGTAAATACCTTCCATATTGCTAGAAACCTCTTTAAACCCTCCAATCCAAAATCCAATCAAGCAAGAAAGTGCAATCTAAAAGGACTGCAGCCCAGTGTTACAATCTGTACATTTTTCTGTCTTGAAAGTGTTAACTCTTCCTCATTTCCAGAGGAAACAAAACTCTGACTCCTTTACTGGCTCCTAGATGAAAGCTTGATTGAGCTTCCCCTTGGGCAGCTCTTTAAGATAGGGCAGGTGACTCCCTGAAAGAGCAGTAATTGAGGAGTGGAATCGGAGTTTAAGAAATGATATTTCTGAAATGTGGCTAGAAACAAAGATAGATATAAAAGGCAGTGCAGCAATTCATATACCCTGTAATTAGATTAGGCATTGCTGATAGGAGAGGTAGATCATATTGAAGTAGACTTACTTCTGAGTCAGAGTTACTGTGCTACTCTCCGTGTCCAAGTGCACTCAAATTGACCGAATTAGTCTTTGCTGAGAATTGTCTGTGTGGTACCTTGAGTTTGATTTATAGGAGCAGGAAGAATCTGAGCTGCTTCGATCCTAGTCAATAAGCTTGAAGAAGGTGTGATTGTCCTGTGGATGGGAACCAAAGAATGGCATGATAAAGCTGTTGTAATGATGCAACATGGGCTATACATGATGCCCCCACTCTCAAGTGGTTAAGACAGAGATTATTTTGAGAAGTATCTCAGATAACCCCTTACTGTGGTTCTGTTGGCAGTGTTACACAAATGCAATATTTTCTACATATAACACATGTAAAATACCTACACTACATTACATAGCATATTTTATTTGATGTACTTCCAGCCTCTCTTTGAGTTGCTAGTCAACTCTCTTTGAGTTGCTAGTTTGGTATGGAGTTGCTCACCTTTTCGAAAGCTCACCCTGTAAGTACTTCGACCCTCCTTGCAGAGACAAGTGGGGACTAATTGCATGAAGGGAACTACTTGCCTGGCTTCTACTGTGTGAAGAGGCTATAACAAATATCCCCAGTTCTTATGACAAGAAGTTGATCTAAGCAAGATTTATTAGTCTGTGCCTTTGAGACCCCATCAATATTTTTCCTAGTCCTATTGTGACTGCTGAGGACAGTCTCTCACATCTCTCACAGACCAAAGAATAATGGATGAGATAGTGTACACTAACAGGAGAGCTTCTTTTTTTAAAAAAAAAAAAAGAAAGAAAGAAAGAAAGAAAAATGCCTATGATACATATGTCTCACACAGTAGATTACATCTGTGCCTAAAAGCACAGGCCACTCAAGGAAATTACACTAATTAAGTATACAGGCTGATTACTGTCTCATTTAGTTCCTGTCTGTTCTGCCTTGCAAGAGAAGGACACAAAGAAGGGATTGTGGAAACTTAAAATATAGATGATTTTTTTCCACAATTTAAGATGCTTGCATGTTGTTGGGAAGTCAAGGGACAGTTTGATTGGTGTGCTGTTCCTGACAGTAGCTTCATTGCAGAAACAAAGATCTGATCCCGGGAATTCTGTCAGCATGCTGGGAACGCTCCAGTCACAGGATCTCTGGACAAGGGGAAGTTAGACATCCCCAACCAGCAGCCCGCTCCCTTTGCTTACTGGAGGAGGACCCACAGATTGCCCTAATAGTGTCAGCATGTGAATCAGGGGATTAAGGAGAACGCAGAATGCGGCAAGGGCTTTGGGGAATCACAACTAAAACTTCCACCTCGCACAGCCTTCCCACACCTCCCTCCAGCAGCCTCTAAGAGCTCCTTATTGCAGGCTCTGTCCTTCATCTCTCTGGTCAGATAATGAGGGAGCAGCTGGGAAACACTTTCCTGGAGCCTGTGGTAAAACAAGCTCAGCAAAACACACCCGGGAGATGACCAGAGTAACCCCTATCGCCTGCTGGAAATGCGGTGAAGGGTTCTCTCAGATGACCTGCAAGACCTCTCAGGTACAGTAAGTGCCATCTATTAGACTGAAAATAAAAACTTTAAGACCTCCTATTTGAAAGCAATCTATGTGGTTTAGAACCCTGTGACACATTTCTAGAGCCATGCAAGACACTGTAGCCATTGGATGGCTCTGATGTGTATTAATGCAATCAAAAATCATGAATCTGTTGATGCTGGAACTACTTTTAAGCAATCTTCCATAATCTTAATATATTTAGGAGCCACAAAGGCACAAATCATCTCTCAAAATATATTAACAAGCACACAGAACTATCTTAGAATAAATCACATGCTCCTATTCTCAGTTAGCAGCCTTTGAAGTTGTGGTATTGCCTATGAAAAGCCTACCTTGCTTTTTTTTTTTTTTTTTTTTAAAGACTTTTTGAATCCCTCATGAGCTTCACCAGGAGAGCTCAGTGGAAGACAGTGTCAAAGGCCTTACTAAAGTCTACTGAGTGGCTTTAGCTGGCTGCTTGCTTTTAGAAGTGTTGAATCCCAAAATCTTGCAGGAGCAAGAGAGAAAACTGGGAAGCAGATTAGTCCTGAGAATTTGGTATTTCAATGAAAAAGAGCTCTGTGCAAACTCTGATTCCAAGGCTAGTGAA
>NW_010579925.1:0-24793 GCF_000705375.1 Tinamus guttatus
AACAGTGAAAAACAAAAACAGATTATTTACTCTGTAAAATAAAATATATAGAAGTCAGAATTCTGAGATGAACACAGTAGCAAAAGAGATCCAGCAAATTCTGAGATGAATACAGTAGCAAAGGCAAGTGAACATGACGAAATAGTCAGAAAACTATGTCTTTAAGTGATAGAAATGTTTAAATATATCTGCACCAAATGATAGCAACTACAACACAGAAAAGAAAAAAGAAAGAAAAAGAAATCAGTACATATAATCAATGAATCACTTGATCTTACCTTGCTCCTGGTTGCTTATTAATGTTTGAAGAGCTATTGCTGCTTCTACTTTGACAGGCATTTCCTTATCTTCAATCAGGCTCTTCTTTGCCAGCTCTACTGCATTTCTTAAGTTTAGCTCATTGTGGAATTTCAAAGCACTGAATGAATGAAGAACCCAGCAGGACTGCATGGCAGAAAGAAAAGCAAGTTAGGGGCTGCATTTTTAAGCTAATTTTAAAATGATGCTAACCATCTCTGTTCACATACGTTTTTTGCATTCTAAATTATGGTATACGCATGCAATATCAAGTAATACAGTTTCTGCATTCAAGCCATTCTTTCTTTTCCTTCCCCAAATTCCAATATATTCAGTATGCATAATTGATATTCACAGTTTCAGTCCTTCTAGAGAAAATTCGAAAGGAAATTTAAGAAAATTAACAGCTTAGTGTTATGGGCTGATATGGACATTCAGGAATTTTGCCCAAGCAACACTTTAGCTGGTAGACTCTTTAAAGCTGGTAAACTCTGTAAAAACCCTACCCGTTTTTCACAACTGTCAACAGCTCAAGCTATTGGGAGATATTAATGAAAAACATGCATAAAGAGGCCTTTATAGGTCACCAAACCACCACTGCTCAAATCGTCCAGTCTGATCAAAGTGAACAACGACACAACACAGATTTTCTTTTAACTCCTTTAACTGAAAATTCATTTTTAAAATCAAAACACTGAAAGATTATTGTCCAAGCTAGTTGTTTGAAAGTATACTATGTATTTGGATTGTTTTATGCATTTTAGTAACGTTCAGAAAGAAAAACTACAACAGAAAGAATCCCGGTAAATACTGAAATCGATGTGCTTTGTGAACTTACTCTAGCTCTGAGGTACCCCAGGTTAGACATGAACAACGGAAATACATGATTCTGTAACATCAGCTCCATCTGATCCTTGAATACACTCTTCTGTTGATGTAAATAAAAACAATTTTGGAGACTGTTCATCTTACATACTCCATTTAAGCCGCTGATCTATTTTAACCAACTTGTTATTGGAAAATACAGTGGCTTGTAAACCTACTAAAGGTATTCTCTGCCTTAAGAAGAGCTCTACACCTCATACTCTGAGTGGAAAAAACATTGTAAGGATAGGAAATCAAAAGCCAGACAAGTGAAGAACCTGTATATATAACATTGAAATCTATATTACTGTTTATAACATTGTACCTGGAAAATATATATTTTTTGTAACGCAACTGATTCCAGAAGATTTTTTGCTCTTAAAAATGACTGAGGATCGAGTCTAGTGTTCTGTGTCCTCCTACAAAGAAGTGCATACATAGCTGAAGATAAATAGACCATACTAAACGGTCAGCTAAGTTAATCCCCTTGTGACAGAAACCTCCTTGGCTGGAGAAGGATATTCAGTGAAAACTATTCCTCATTATTCCAAACTTGCCAAATCCCAAGAGTTCACAGAAAGCCAGGACCACCAGCATAGAGACTTGGGACTTTTCTAGCATCTACAGCTCCCATATATGAGGAAGGATGTATGCTGGGCACTGTGTAAACAGCTAAGATAGGAAGAGGGTGAAAGGACACATACAATACAAAATATATCTTAAGTGATCACACTTGTGCTTCACTAATCCATACATCAATTTTTCACACATGCATTTCCAAGCCTTCAAGGAGGCAGATGAAAAAAACTGGGGAGAAAAAAAAAACAGTACAGAGAAGCCAAAAGAACATTCTGTTCTGCACACAGGTTAAAGATTTGCATGCATTAAACTGAAGCCTCTATGGAGATGCAGGTGGCTAAATCAGAGTCACAGTGTGCACAGGCTAGTTACAATCTCTATCTCACTCAACTCGTCAAGTCAGAAGACACTTGCAACTCATATATTTTATGCAGAAACAGATCACAGATTTTTTCTGTCTGACAAATCAACAGGAAACTCAGAGTAGAGAGAGGGAGTGTTTGGGAATGACTGCTTTTCTATGAAGCGTATTATAACCTCATGTTTCAAGGCTGCAAATTTCAAATAGTTGCAGTATTCTGGAATAAATCTCCCTTTTTCCTCAGGGCAGCAATAAATGGGTTTAAAAACCCCCTTTCAACATGAAAGGCTCCTCACAACAATGTCTTCCTCTTCACTGTCACACCCCAACAAGAGGGAGGGCATTTACATTCCAATGCAATCTACAAACATTTGCAAAAGATATTCCAGGATTTCACATCAGCTGATGGGCAGGTACATTGGTAAAAAGCTAAATGCTGGTCATACTTTCTATGAATCCTAGCTGACACATTCTGTACAGGAAGAAAACTCACATAAAATATTTTTTGTGTGTATTTCCAAAAGGAAGCCTTCAGCACAAGGCTTGTCATTCTAAAAGTGTCAGCTTTTCAGCATTACTTTTGACATGGAGAGAGAGCACACCTTGGACTCCACACTGTACAAAAGCATAAGGGAAACGGTAAAAAGCATCTTCTACCACACAAGCATGGATTAAATGCATTCTCCAGCACACAAAACAGAAAAATATGCAACACTGTGAAGATACAGTGATAGAAAGAATGGACGAAGGACAGAAGCTGTCTGCTCCTTCCACTTTTATTTACAAAACTCTCAACTGGCTGACACAATGAGACTTAGAGCCACATATTGTGCAGCAAGAAGGCTGAAAACTAGACAAAACATTCCTGCAATGTGTTAAGCAAACATTTTCCTTGAACCGAAGAAGCAGCCCACAACAGTGTAAGCTGTTGGGTTTTTTGCTAAAAAATCATAAGCAATGTCACTGACAGAATGCATGTTTGTTTTCTTAACACCCTTCCACTTTCCTAGTAAAGCAGAAGAGGACCAAGGGACTGTTCCATAGCAAAAAGAAGAGGAGTTTTGGAGAAACTTGGAAGAAAAATGGGAAGATAATAAATAAATAAATGTTAATAGTGTTAAGGAAACCAACTGTCAAGTTCTTACTATACAGTGCAGTCTCTCTACAGATTTCACAAACGCAACAAAGGGCTAAGAATACTTTATAAGCTACCTTTTGTGGGGGGGAGGGAGTGGAAGGGAATTACACCTGATAACAAGACTTACAAAATAAACCTATTTCACTTCCTTATCCACTTACCTTCAGTAAAATATCAGCTAGGGATCCTATAACATGCAAAGCTCCATCCTTTCTTCTTGGATCAATGTTTGGCTCTGTCAGAATCTGGTAGCAATATGCCATCATTTTTGGTAATACCTATATACGAGATAGAAAACACAAGATTTCCTTTTGTCAATGAGGAATCTAAACCAAATTATTTCAATAACATAGTTTTAGTTAAAAAGATTCATATGATTTTCATAAGTAGAAATTTTAACTGGTCCAAGTAACTGTGAGGTAATATGTGTAGCACCCTTCCACAGTTAAAATTTAAAAGTTTTTTTTTCAAGCTTTTTAGAAGCTGCTTTTTCAGTATCCAGTATTCGTGTATCTCTGTAGAAATTATGACAGGGAGATCAAAAGGCAAGGACTGTTTTAACAACGGAGAAGTAGAAAGCTCAAAGGCTATTCCACTCGACATAAAGACTAGGCTCTTCTCTGAAAACTCATCAAGAATCAGAGCTCTGTGCTTGCTGTGTATCAAAATGGCATGCAGAAAAAAGTTAGCAGCTTTAGCAAACTGACACACATGTTTCAGGGCTAGGCTGACTTCCCTTTGCACATATCATTGTAAGTATTGAAAGAAATACAGAATAGTTATGTCCTCGTCCACAGAGCAGCTGTATGAAATTGGTTTCGTTCTTGCTAATTTCATTGCTGTCAGCACAAATAGCATTTAAATAGCAAGGATTAGGTTCACTTTTCCTCCTGTTCCAGTTAGGGAAGTTGGGAAGAGCCATGACAGGGAGGCTGTTTGTAAACTTGGGAAACCATCACTACATCTGTTCCAGCTCAGTTTGTATCTGGCAGGTCAACTGCTCCGGTGCAAGAGGAATCCTTTTATTTGTTTGCTTGTTTACATTTTAATTCTGGCAAATTTGTTAGCACTCAGTCAAGAAGGCATCTGACTACCTACTAACAGATAATTCTTTCACAAATGCCTTTCTACAGCATCTTCAAACTTAAGGAAAGACAACATTTAAGGAAACTTGAAACCGTTAGGAAGGATTGGTTCCATACCTCTTTTCTCTTCTTTGCTGCAGTATAAAGGAGATTCTGTGCTGCTGTTGTAGTGGATGCATAATCTTCAAATACATCTAACAAATAATAACAACAGAAAAACTCTCCTCACTGAATATAACATAACAGAGAGCAGAAAAATTCTGATAAACACTTTTGAGTTTTCTGGGACATCAGAAAATCAGGTGACTGTATGTCTTCAAAACCTTTTATGGATGTTTTCGCTTCATGGTTAGAGTTTGGATTTAAGTTTAGATCACCTGCATGAAGCATTTACTTCTTGCCTTCCTAACCTACCGACCACTTATCATTTTTATTTATTCTTTAGTTCTTTTGAGAGTATGTATTTAAGGGAGGAAAAAAGTTTTTTTTTTTTTTTTATTAAAACCATTATAGGAAGAATAACACTGCATTCCAGTGCCATCTGTATATCAGGCTTGATTTTATTACAATCTTATGGGAAACTCTTCATATGTAAAAAAATATTCTGATCTGGGAGAATCTTAAATTTGCTGAAAGTTGAAGCTTTTTACATCTCTTTCCTTACAAGTAAACTCCTTTCATCATACTGAACTATAATTTGGACCTTGAAAAATAATAATCTGTGCTGCCAAACATATTCTAGCCCAAACATCTCTACACAAATTGAATTAAATAAAAAAGGCAAAGATAATCTCCAAATGTGGCTGAAATTACAGAGTATCTTCTCCTAAGATGTTGAAGATAAAATGAATTGAAAAAAGAAGAAAACTATTATACTGAAATTCTTGCTCTAGACACAAAAATACTGAACTTCAATCAAATGTGCTTTTATGTTTTTTATCTTTTTTACCAATTTAACTCTGTATTTGTCTCAGGTTTACATAGAAATAGAACTGTTTGCATAGAAAGAACTAAATTCAGATACTGAAAATCAGCTATCTGTTTGCATCTCAGAGATGAACACTATCTTGTGATTCATTATTTTTCTATAATAGCTCTCTAAGCTTTTAAGATTATTCAATGAATGCCTAAATTCTGTTTTTACATATACTAGTCAAAAATCAACTAACTAAAAATTCCCAAATACTACATGTCTCTGTGCTGCTTGACTTACTGCAATCTTCCAGTTCAATTAGCTGTATTTTCAAGTACCTTCTCTTTTCAATGACAGCAAACCTGTAGTATGAGTAATTCACAATACAGTCCAATGAGGTATTCCCAATTTTGGGGGCAAAATATACTGAAAACAAAGCATTTTTCAATAGTGAAAGAGCAAGTCGGGCCTCTTCTGGTCAAAGAGAATGCTGCAGGAGCTTGTGGACAGCTGGCACATCTGTGGCAAGTTAACAACTCCACACTGCAAAACTGATATTGCCAAGTTAGTTGGCGTGTCCCTTGGGCTGCTTTTGGGACTGAACACGTGCTGTGGAAAAGATACTGTCAGAAGATCACCCTTCTTAAGAGCACTGGCCAAACAGGCAAAGCTCCCTCAGTCTGCCTTCTCTTAAATATTAATGAGTGAGATTTAAGAAACATGTTTTCTCCTCCCATTGTTCATGAACACTGGTGAGGATAGAGAAATTGCAGTGGCAAATGCAGGCATCCCATGACTGGGACCACAGTTACAGTGACAGCAGAAACCGAGTGGTAAGTGCAAACATGTACCAAATTTCATGCGGATATATTCATACGGATCCTCTTGCCAGAGTTCTTCATCCTCATCTTTGTAGCACATCAGGGAGAATATGACATCTTCTGTTATACTCTAGTATTAGAGAAGTTAAATACATGTCAGCACAAAAAAATCAAATTCCAGTACAGCTTCCCTGCACTTTTTCCCTCCCCGAACTTGTTTTTGAATAGTGCTCTTTTATTTTGGCTAACACAGATAATATTTTAATACACATGCCTTACTTTTGCAGCAGACCAAGGCAGCAGGAAGAATGTAAACTGACTTTAGTACAATTCAGTGCCACCCATAAAATACACCTCAGGACATAGTTCACAATCAGCAGAACACACCAGAAAACAGCAGAACACAATGTCTACATATGAAAGGGTTTCAAAGTTGTTCCCGTTAGTATTCATGGGACAAGGGAGTTTACAACATGACAAAAAGTATAAAAATCACTTTTTACTTGTTCTTGTACATACTAATTACAAAACAAGTGCTTAAAATAGGGTTTCATTTCCTTACATTTCATATTTCTTTGGTCACTCTCTTGCACTACAATCAAGCATGAATTTCTAAACACTAACAATAAATAAAGCAAGCCAATCGTTATGACTTTGTTGCAGATTTCATTAAAAACAACTAGAAGAGAATCTTTATTTCAGTTAACAATATTTGTAATAAATGATAGTGAAAACTAACCACAGTATAATTTGGAAATGTTATTTTTCCCCAGATTGATTCCTGCATGAGAGATTCATGAAACTGTCTTTAACATATCAAAATCCCTTTTTGTTTGCTTGCTTGTTTTTATGCATCCTGTTGACATGCAGTGTTTACAATAGGGTTTTATGCACTGACCTGTATGTGTGGCTTCATCTGCTTCCATGTTACGGAATGAATGACCCCTTGGTTCAGATAATTTAATGTTTGTTGAAGGACACGTGGAGCAACATAGTCTTTTTGTCTGTATTGGTCTAAGATTTTTAAGAGAACCTAAATAAATAAGAAATTTATATTTTTAGAGGAAAATCACAAATTATGTCTTATGCATCCAGATGCAGTAGACCTGCTCTGTGAATATGCAAGAACAGATGCATTAGTTTTACAGCAAAAGTTCAGTGTTAGCAACCACTGCAATACCTGTGATCCAAATGTTAGAGATCATTTTAAACTTTAAGAATCTGGTACTGCAAGCATTTAACTATGTCTTCACCTTTGCTACTCTAAATAATCCGACAGTGTGATCACTTGCTATTGCAAACGAAGATGCACTTAAACATTCACAGACTTGGCTTACATATGCTTCGGCAAAAATAGGAATAGGTAAGGAAGAGGTATAGGCAGAAAATCTCTAAGTTGGCATGCCTATAGTCTGGCTTCTAAATCATTAATGGTGTCTTTATTCATTTGTACAGCATAGGCCTCTAAAGAAGATGAATGACTGTGGAAGAACTGAGATAAAAATAGAAGGACGAAGCTAAAAGGGAAACTAGGTTAGCACCTAAATCTGTTAATCAGAAGAGATGCCAAACCCTAAACCCAGCTATTTTTGTAATAATCAGATAGTATTAGCTAGCATGCTACCACAAATCCTATTACACAAGGCTTCTTTATTATAAAGGTTTGCTACAGTAAAAAATACCACAGTGCAAAGTCATTAATCTGCATATAATAAATTATATGTGTGTTAATAAAAACAGAGTATTGGCAAGTACATGAATAACAATAAAGAATAATGTATATCAAAATATTCCAAAGTAACCTATTTTCAGAAGGACAATTCTGCTTGAAAATTCTCCCCAGCACTCTTAATATAAACCTTCCTTTGAACATCACACCTTCCCTGGCATCCTGCATCTTCTCTTGGTCTCTTATACCATACGTTCCCTGCACAGGGATTGTCTGTACCTGCTACAGACTCTAGCACAAGGTCAGCACTCAGCAAGTGATAAATAAGTAAAGAAGCCTTCCTAATGATACTCAGCAGCACTGTAGCTCTGCAGAGAAGTGTAATGAATCAGCATTTAAGAGGCAGAAAGGGAAGAAATGGGCACACCACCCACTCCATTTGTCTTGAAAGCTTAACTACTCCTTTGCTATGTTTCCTAACCCTCCAGCAGAGGTAAATTTTAAGTATTTCAAATTAGTATTGCCCATGGGAATCTATTTCACCACTCAGGAGTTAACCACTGCAAAGATCTTAGGAAAAAAAATAAACTGTTTCCCCTTTCTGCTTATTTCATACTTATAGTCTTACCACAATCATTTCCTTCCTTCTTTAGCTCCTATCATTTACAAATATCCACAGAATGATGTACACTGATGGATAAACTGCTCTTTTTTTTTTGTCAAAATGGATGTAGAAGAGTAATTTTCATATCATCTTGGTATTCTGAATAGTTCAATTCTGACTTCAGGTTACAACAGTTTGGAATCCTTCACAGAAGACACTGGAAATGTAAACTTGTAAGAAGGTTGCAGATGCCATGTCAGGGACATTTCATCTGGAAGAGCGCTGAGGAGCCACATACCCTGAAAATATAAATTATCCAGAGAGCTGTCACTCAAAAACCAGCATTCCCAGGGGTTTGTTGGAGTTTGCAGACCAAAGAAAATCAAGAGCCCAGAATCACAAGCAGAAAAGATTACTGCCTTCTCCCAGCCTCTTAGGAGCCTGTTACGTAAACATGTTACTTGTAACCCAAAAGAGTCCGGATGCCCAAGAGCACCTCTTGAGCCAAAAACCTGGGAACTAGCGCTCCCAGGCATCCAGGTTATAGCTGGCTGAATGAGAAACAGGAGGAGCTGTGCCACAAATGTCTGAGCTTGGGAGCCGACACTTTCAGGGTTTCCAGCACCCAATTCCTATAGCCATTCCACCAAGTCAGGGAGATGCTGGAAGTCTGGAAGCCCCGGTTCCAGGGGGCTGGGAGCTGAGCTGGCAGAAAAACACAGAAAATTCTGAAAGGAACTGCCTCTCTCCGATGCAATCTTATCAAAACTGAATTGTCTCCACAGTACAATGTTTATCACAAAAGAGCATTTCCCAACAGAAATAATTTTTCTTGCAAACTGTGAATTTATGCTCTATTTTCACAGAACTTGCTTTCTAGGCTTGTATTAACTTCTGTTGTTGTGCTCAAAACACCTTCTAATCCGCTTCTATCTTCCAGAAATAAAACAGTCAGGCCAGAATCCAGTGTTCCTAGGCTGCTTGCAGCGTAAGTACTTACAAGACGTATATACACCATATGAAGAACTGCTTTCTAAGCACTCAACATTTTATGAGAATTTACTGCATAGTTTTTTTGAATCATGGAAAATTTGTGTTGTTATATCTCAGTTGAGGATAGCACTAAAGAGTTCTAAAGAACTTCTCAATGATCACAGTGAAAATTTGCCCAACTGTCCAGTTTTGTTTCCTGACTGCACTTAGAGTCAGGATATAGATGAGTGCCCTATTGAAAAATAAGTTTATTCAGAAAAAATAGCAAATTCAGAAACAAATTATTTGTTCTTACCTGTTGTATTCCAACAGCATATGTTTTTAAGAAAAACTCAGAGAATTCAAAATATTCTTTAGTTACATTTCCAGGACTTCCATACCTTTAAAAAGAAGAGAATACAGATACTTACACTGTGAGAAGTCTTGCATGTCAAGAAAATACAGCACTTTCCAATACACAGAGGACACTGAGCAGTCTCCCATCCCCAAGAAATCTTTTTTCACAAATATCCTTATAGGCCATTATCTCTCATGCTATGTTCCTCTTCCCTTTTCTTTTCTTAGATCCTCTTAAAGTACAACACTATAGTCACGTAAATATAGATTTTTTTTTGTTATGTGTCAAGATGCATAAATTCTATGCTTTTGGGATTACTTTTCAAATCTTTCTATCCCTTTGGACTTGATAATATGAGCATTTGTAGGGGGTTATAGGAAACAACAACAACAAACCCTGTACTTTTCTTGCAAAGCTAGATCACTGCCAGCTTAGAGAGCCAAACCTTTAAAGTAATTTCTCGTACCAGTGGCTGGGATCAGTGTGAGGCAGAGAAAAGCAGCAGGACTACCTTTTTTTGGTGATGATGAGCTCTTAAATAAACTTAGCTCTAACTGCATTCAAAGTACATTAAAGATTTGCAATCCCAAGATAATTTTTAATCTGTTCATTAGCTCATACCGTTCAAAAAGACGAGCTACAATATGCAATGCCCACTTTTTGCATTTCCACCATACCAGCTCTGGCCTGTCATCTTCATCAATTTGCAAAGTCTCCTATAAACAAATACATTTGTTTTTAATTAATTGTGTGCATGCTTGACAGAAATGTTTCAAATATTCCTTACGTGTGTGGAAACCAATACAAATTCATAGCATTGAGTAAAGCTTTGGTTCTATTAACAATTGTACAACTTTCAGGATTTTTTAATTTCTTATTAGGACAATAGAACTCTGTACGTGCAATACCCATACAATGTCTGTATTTTTGATTTTCAAAATGATGGACCTTGAAAAAACTAAAACTCTCACATATACTTAAATAACATATAGTAGCTTCCACTTTTGCTTAAAAATCAAGCATAATACTATTCCCCCAACGTTACATACCTATAACATATATTAACACAAAAAAAATTAAAATGGTGTGAAATATACTTCTAAAACTAAAATCCAAATATCAGGTAATGCTATACAGAAAAACTGAATTACTTTTTTGTTGTTGTTCTTCAAAAAAAGTAGAGAAGGGGTGGAGAAAAAGACAGAGATAAATGATGTTTGTGATGAGCCTTTTCTTCTCTTTTTGAGAGAAGATGATTAAAATACTCGGAAACTTCTAAAATATCTAGGATTATCACTGCCTAAGGTATTGAAACCATGACAAGTCTGCATGATATTCCTGCATTTGCATCAGAAACAGCACTAAGAATCTGAAACTCCTAATTTTAAGAATCTAGAGAGATGGCATCTTAAAAAAGAACACTTAAAAAATCTTCACACTGACTGGTCTTCCTATCTCAGAACCCAAGTATTGAAAGTCTTTAGGGAAACAAATCTTACAGGAGGCACATTTCTATCAATGACAGTATGGAAGATCTCCATCCACTGAGTCATAGTCTGGTTATTCACCAACTGGAGTGGCAATGCATACTGAAATAAGAAAAGAAAACACAGTCATGAAATACCTTTTTTTCTCTCTGATGCCTCTATAGATGTTTTTAATGTAATTACATCCCTAGGAACACTAGGTTTTCAATTATGTTTCAGTTAATTATGTTTTCAATGATTGATTTCAATACTGCTCTAATTGTATCTTCCTTAGCAAAACTGACAGGAATTTCGGAGCAGACACTATTTCTGGGAGTCCTGGGGCCTGAGAATCTACAAATTCTTTTTGTTTCTTTCCCTTATTCTTAATAGTCTAGCTCACTTTTACGGACCTCGGCAGTGTCACATGGCTTCGGGAAACCAGCAACATTCTACTAAATGGACTTTACTTTGCATGACTAGCTAATAAATTTTATTTCTCTACAAAATCCAAAGCAACACAACAATATGCAGCCAAATGTTTAGAAAATAAAATACAACCTTTGGTTTCCTTTAATCCTTCCCCTATATGAAAACAAATTATTTTAGCTTTCTAATCCTCAGTCAGATCTTTCTGGCTGCTCCTTATACATATGATTTATTCTACTTCTTATTCACTAAGAGTATCACCTTCACCAAACTCATCTCTGTAGAAGGTGACTCAATAAATATTTTCTATACCAAATTTTTAGAAGAGAAATGCCACCTACTGAAGAGCAGCCCTACTTGTCAACTATACTTTAATATGCAGTATTGCCACTTTCAAAGGCTAAACAGTGCAAACTAGGTACTCATATATTTTCTATCAGATTATAAGTGACTGCCAGCTTTAAAAAAATAGGAACAACCCTCCAGCAAGTTCACAGGCAGAATGTGCATAAATACCTAGGTTCTTTAAAAATTTATTCTGGAGGATCACATGACCAGTTTTAGCCCAGAAAATCTATAAAGGTCATCTTTTTATAGAAGGTATTCAGTGCATTTTTTTCCCCATCAGCGCTGGTATTCTTATTCAAACACAACCACGTGGACACTGAAGGGGACTGCTGTTCCCAGCAAAGTAAAATTTTGGTTTCCATGTACACAGATGCCAACCTGAACAAGAGCATAGAAGATTTTTAAGATTTGTTTCTGAAGCAGTACAGAGTAATGGGAGTTATCAGGCAGAAGCTGTATCATCTGCTGCTGAATCCGAGGCAAAAATATCTGCATTGCTGCTATGAGAGGATCTCGTTCCTCTGCTTTCTTGTATCTGAAAGACAACAAAAATACCGGTCAAGGTTTACACAGTGGAAGTTCTAGAGCCTACTCCCCACCAACAATTTAATTACTATACCCTAAAAAATCAATATCCAACACTCACTCAATCACTCTCCCCTCCTCCAACTCCCATCTCACAGTTCACGCAATTTGTGTAAATTCTGTAGCCTATAATAGAGAAATTAAAAACAACAAAAATTACCTCATATAACTGCATCTACTAGAAAGAAGGGTTAATGTTCTTTGCTACTGGAATGTAAGTTCATAGGAGCAGGGACTTGTCATTTGTATCAGTGCCACATCCATACTGGAGGATGAGCAAGTAGGAGTGAACATCTTTTGAAAGGGAAAGACAACTACTTTGTTTTATCAAGATTCTCCCTTTGTCCACTTACACTTCTTTTATACAGTTTTTACATATGTTTTTAACACAGATAACTTTAAAAAAATGAGTGAGTGGGCTCATAAACTTCTGTTAATGTATGCTTAGCAGATGTAGACCATGAGGAAAATGGTATAGATAACAGAATGAAATAGGACTATGTGATGAAGTCAGTACTACATTCATGACATGAAAGTAAAAAGTAATCGGCACTGATACATCCAGCATTTGGAGGACCCTCGAACAAAATAAGTTATAAAATTAAATAAATCTTTCACAGGTATTACAAAATTCAAACCTCAAAAAAAATGTCAGTAATCTTACATAAATTCTTACTGGACTCTTTGCTTTCCCAGATGATATAAAGAAGATGAATAGCCTTAATTTATTTGTAGGAAAGGAAGCATGCGACAGTGAATTATTCCCATTCTCCACCTGAATTCCTTGCAGAACTGCTGGTGCTCTTAAGAACTTCATTTGCAGGAATCAGCCAAAACCCAAAGTGCTGACTGATAGCACACAGATACACAGCAACTTACTCATAAGTTTTCACGAGCTGATAGAGGCACAGGAGGCTCCCTAGCCAACTTGCACTGTTCTGAGATTGCAAGTAGTAGCCTATCTTGTCTACCACAGCCGTCCAGTGGCCAGGAAAGTCGTGCTTGATGATAGCTCGGAGGCACATGGTCAGCTGGGCTCTTGGGCAAGAGGGAAACAAAAAAAAGACATTGTAAAGTAAATAAGATTCCAATTATATTGTTTAACTGATACCAAATACTGGTTTAATGGATAAAATACACATTAGATCACAAGTATCACACATTTTGACAGCACTGAAAGCCTTCTGGGAAATGGCAGAGAAAAAGCATGGGGGAAAAAAGTCCCAGAGGATTTACCTTTAAGGAAGAAACGAATTTCAAATCATTTTAGCTACTTTTTCTCTTTTCTTTAATCTCCACACCTACCAGGCAGTACTTAAAAAAAACTTGCTTATAAAACAAAGCCTTTGGAGATTGTGTTTCTTGCTGATTTGATATCTTTCCCCCCTCTATTCTCACAAAGAGACAGTAAAATATCAGTATCACGGCATGATACTAGTTATAATAAAGTTTCTTGGACATTTTTACCCATGTGGTAAATCTACAGGCTATTACACAGTGTTTACAAATCTCTATTTCATTTAGGGTGATTTTCACAGAGTTTTTAACAATCCTTTCAGATATAGATTGTCCCTGGAATGTCATGACATTTTGAGTATAAGGCTGTGAAAAGATGTCTGGACTAACTTGACAAAAACTTCTCAAACCTCTATTATTGTGGGTTCTTTTGAATGAACTTGAATATTTGCAATTATGATACGATGGTATGGGAAACAACATGCCTTTGCTACATTGTGACCAAAATGACACAAGTTTTCTTATATCGTAGCACAATTTTGGCACAGAGCAACGTCTTTTATTTGGGATTCTAACCATCAAAGTTAGAAAGTGTAAGAAAAGCCAAACTGGAAAAGATGTTTTAGTTCATTCTTGTCCCAATACGGAACCATCTATATTCCATGCATTCATGACAGGTGCCTGCAATCTATTCATGAAGACCTCCAGTCTGTAAATCTTAACTATTCCCCCAATAAAAGGAGAGCAGCATTTCTTCATTTTTCTAACATCTTAAAAACATGAATGCTAAGTGTATTTAAAAAAACTGGGAATACATCTGTAAACTGAGAAGAGTATTACTAGGGAAAAAACAAAAACAGATCTTAGACAGTATTTCTCCAAATGGATAAATTCTGCATTACAGATAGTCCTCTATCTGCTGTCAATCAACGAAATAGACAGGAAATCACTAGAGAAAGTTTTAGAAGCTCATTTAATCTGCCCATAAAATGATAAAACACATCAGTGCTCTTAGTCGGGATAATGTATTTCTGAAAAATAATTGCATATGAATATTTTAAAAACGATTATTACTATAATTATTATTATATTTCAAAAACCAGTACACGCTTTATCTCTCAAGAAACTAAGATTCTCACACCAAGTATTTCTAGATCAGTAGGTCTGAAGTCCTGACCTTTAGTCATATTTCTGTATAGCACAACATACCTCACAAGGTCAGGAGAACGAATTATTCCTTCTACAATGTTATCACGAATCTGCTGGCGATCATTTTCATGAATGTTGAATGGAAATACTGCTTCTCCAGGAGGTGGTTCACGGTCTGGCCAGTACTGTGTCACCATGTTCTTTAGGTAAATGGCAGCTAAGTATAAGCATCATGGAAATAATAATTTCAATTTAATTCTACAAAATCTCCACAATACTCTGTGCTTAACATGTAGTACAACTGAAAGTAGAAAAATGAAAAGAAAAGATGACTGGAAACCACTATAAGTTAACAATTATAAGCACTAGCACAATTAAGTCTGATGTCTGTAATGATGAAAAAGCAATTTTTCACCATTACAGTCATCAGACTTAAGTGCCTCATGTTAAATAGAATAAGGCAGTACTTCTGTCAACTTCTACTAGAGTATATTCTTCATTACAGTAGTCTTGCATATGGACATAATATTTTACCATTCTAGACAAGCAAACAAAAATCTACTTATCTGCATTTTTACTCACCCTCACAACAACTACTCAGGCTTACTAAGTAAAGTTGTGCAAGGCTCATTTAAACAAATCATAGCACACACAGATAGGACATTTGGCTTGGGGAAATGCCCAGTATGAAACTGGCACAGAGCCTACCTTCTATTCAGACAGAAATGTTTGTTGTAAATTCCCTAAGCTTTATCTCAATATTAGGATTTCCCATAATCCTTTAGAATTGTTCCTGACTATCTCACATGCAACACCATGAAAAAATAAAGTTAATCTTCAACTGAAAGCAAGTAGCATTTATGCCTCAAAATACTAAAATGCCTGTAGATGTTTTTCAGCAAACATTGGAAACATGGTGTAAGATATTAAAGGAACGCTCATAAAAAATGTTATTCCTTTCCTCTTCTGGTTGATTACTGACTAGGGACTTAAATATAAATAAGATAACCTTGGATACAATCATTTTTCTTGGTTATGAAAAATTACAGAGTATGAAAACATATGGTTTGTTTGTAAAATAATCTACAGTCGAAAGAGGAAAAATGTTATTTTTCTACGACATGCCAGAATATTCAGACAAAAGCCAAGTCCAGGAAGACTAGTCCAGGATTTCAATTTACTGAGTCCACAGATCATGATGGTATACAGATTCTGGGCTTTTTACAAAATCCCAGTGAAATCTATTGAATTAGAAATTTAAATGTGTTTTTTTATTTTACATCCCCATTGTGTAAAAATACTGAATTATGTTCTATCCTCTTCCTTGTTTTTTTAAAATGAATGATACTAAAAGGAGATTTTTCTTTATTACTTCATCATTTCATTTTTACTATTTTATGAAAATGGCCTTGTGGATTCTGGATTAAGCATCCAACTTGACCCTGGCATGTTTTAACACCACCATTCAAAGTTGGATTCCCTTTGATAACGTACACGCCAGCATGACAAACAGCCTATGTCAGCACGCCTCAACATACGCAGGGGATTAGTAGGATCTGTGCACACAAAACAGAGCTTCTATGGGAAATGGTTTTCCATAGCATAGGAACAGCTGTGAATGAAGCACTGCTCATCTTCTTCCAAAAGCTGAATATTTTCTGTGTCCATAAAAAATGTGTAGAAATAGTTAAAATAGATTATGAGAATTTTGAGTCTGATCCTTCACTCATGTATGCCTTCAGGTTAACTATATCACACATGCAAGTTAGTCTTTCTAGAGGTGCTCAGACTATAAGTTTATGATTACTTTTGATGTGGCCTTCCTTCATATCTACTTTTGTGAGCGGACATCAGAAACATGAAGCATACTTGGGTGCCCTTGAAAACTTTGTTTTCATTTTTTTTAAACTTTCTTTTTCCTAGAGAAAAAAAAAAGGATTCAAAGAGAGAAACTCATTCGAACAAGAACTACTTAAAAAAAAATCTTCTATTTGTTTTGTCACTGTTCTGAGAAGAAAGGGAAATACCTTTTATAACTTACCCTTATAATACAGGAAAAAAATATGTAGAGAAGTTGCCCTGCCAAATCTTTAAATTTCCATGGTCAGAGCAAATATGAGGTTGCCTACATCAAAGCAATTAAATACTCTGTTGTAAGAGCAAGAGACTTACGTTACATTAACATAAAATGAAACAAGAATTTTAGCTCACCTGCTTGACGTACTGGAAATTCAACTTGATCCGATACTATGATTTGCAGTAGACTTGGAGCAAAATTGATAATTTTGTAGGACTGAAATACACAAAACAGAGCAAATCACTGTATTTAAAGAAGACTGTATTAGCAACAGCTGAATAAGAAACACAAACTAAGAATTTTGCACACTGTTTTTTTGACTTTCCTCATGAAGTATGAAAGGAAGGTTTCGGCGCTTGGATTTCCCAAATCAGCAGCATTCCAAATAACTACATGCAAAAGTAGAGCATATAATGGCATACAGGTGGAAGCAGTAACATGACAAAGCACTCTGATAGAGATTAACCGTAGTAAACATTTAAATAATTCTGACTATGCATAATGGGGAGCACTACATATTTGTCTCTGAATTATTTAACTTAGCCTAAGTAAATCAAATGGATGTTGACTCATTACATCAATATACAATACTCCTTTGTGAAATGGGTTGTGTTTTAATATAAATACTTGAAAATTATTCTAAGTAGGATCTACATAAACCATGTGCTATTCAGCTATTTGTCAATTAACTAGATGTATACTGCATGATAATAAAAGAAAAAAAGGCAGGAGGTGGGGCAGAAATATAGTGGAATAAACATTTTTAATTAAAACCAAGTGTGGACAGCTAACTTTTCAAAACCCACAACTTCCCTGGGAACTGTTCAAACACCTCATCAACTGCACAAGTGAAGAATTTCAAAGAGCAAGCCCCGCTCAACAAACTTCTGAGCGAAGTAGCCAGGTTTGAAAGATGTGAAAATCTCATAGTCTTGCACTGCTGTCATTCAACGGATCCTCCAATGTGAAGAATTGATGATTCAGCACGGTGCAGTTACTGCTAAGCCTTGGCAACATCAGTAGTTACTACCAGGTCAGACCTTTCATCATTTAGATCCATGAGCTTGATGTTCGAAGACAGATGTTTCTTGGGGGCTAGATGACAGAAACTTTCTTTATTTCACCTTTTACAGTATTTCTTTTCAATCAGATTATGTCTGGCAGCTCTTCAGTTATTTCCAGAGCTGCAACTGACAGAATGCTATAACCCTTCTTAATGTCATCCAAAAGCTGTGAAATAGAAATATGTTCTTCTCTTTGTATGCCCAATTCCTTGATCTAGCATTTTCATAGGGAAGTAATATCACATAGCTTTCATGAAGCAGGAGTGGCAGATCAAAAGCACCCTCTCCTGCAATTCCCTTCTCATTAAAAATGAGTTGGTCATAAGCACTGCTAAAAATAAAACAAAACTTTTAACTGAAAGCACAAAATCTCCATTTATCTATCGAGGCACTGAAATACCAGCTTCAAAATCAAATGGTTGAAGCATACTGGATTGCAAAGACCACGTTTTAATCGAGTATACTGGAGTCCGAAGACTCACCCTCAATCTTTACGGGGCAAAATCTCTACAGTCTTGGCACGTTTGAGCCCAAGGCTCTGAGATGCACCCTAGCAGGCACTACCACTCCATGCAGCTTCCAGAGATTTAAGGAAAGTGCTGTCCCTTTTCTTCAAAATGATGTCAACATGCTGTTCTTAGACCCAATCTGCACACAGCTTTTACTGCTGTAATTGCATTAATTATGAATGCAACTTTTTTTTCTTTCTTCTGCAATAAACCTACCAGTATCGCATTCACAGTGAACACAGTGCCAGCAGTGCAAATTATTCCTCTTTCTCTACGCAAACACCTTTTACTGAATCTACATTAAAGCCACAGCTACTCCAGGGTGCTTTATTGCTACCACTTGTGCTGGCACAGGACTGCTAGCCCTGAATTCTTTCCAGGATATACACACATATGGTTATTTGGCCTGCACAGTGCATCATCTCAGCAGGGGCCTGCTGTGACAAAAGACACATCACACAGAAGATGAGCAGCATCTCAGAGGAGGGCTGCGGAACAGAACGGATCTGAAACACCAGCACCCCAAGCAAGACTGCATGAGCATGCTATTGAGTTCCCACCAAATCCTTCTATCCCTTCTATCCCTATCTTTACTTTTACATTACGATTTTTAACAATGCCCTAGTTTCCTCATCCATCCTATAGCTCACAATTTCACAAAATACTATTATTAGGAACACAAAAATTGCCAAGATCAGAGTTTGTGTGCCCTTTTCAGAATCAGGACACCTGATGCTCTCATATTTGTGAAGCTGGGGTAGCACAACGCTCACTTCTGCAGCACCAACCCAGGCAGGAAAACTCCCCACTGCTTGCAATTTTCAGAACAGAGGACTTTTCAAAAAGCTGCGTGCAGCAACATTTTTCCCATAGCAGCACATTCTCACTGAGTTAGTTGTCATGCTAATTGTCAACTTGGGATTTATCCTTCCCCTCCCTTGCTCGAAACTGTTTAACAGGCACCTGCGCAGCAGCAGCTACAGCTGTAGGTACCCTATAAGCAGGTGCAGAACAACTTTCAGTTGGGCATCGTGTAAGTAGGAAAGACAATAAAGAGATCTCAGAGCTGGACCAAGGCAGTTATTTGCATTTCTATAGCTGCACATGACGACATACATAGCATTTACAAACGAGAACAGGAGCATCACTGGTCCCACGAGGATAAGGCAGAAAGCTGCCATTTCCAAGAGCTGTTCACAGGAGCCACAGTGAGGCACCACATGGCTGAAAAAGATCTTCAGCCCAACGCCAGCAGCACCCAGTTTATCCAGCAGCGCCCTGCTTTGCATGAGCTGCTGAACAAGGCCATTTGTCTCGCCTTTAGATTTTAACCATTTGGTAAAACTTTCTACGAATGTTCTGATCAGTGGGGGCATGTTTGTTTTGAAGGAAAAGACAAAAAAAGATGTGAAAAATAAACTCTGAAAAACAATTTTTTAAAGAACAGCAGTTATTTTAAAGCTGTGTGAAGCACATACCAAATACTCTTGTATGAATCACAGATGAAAGCAGTTATATTTTAAAAAATAGCATTTAATTTCCATGGGAACTAAGAGAAAGGGGCACAGCAATGTCTGAAAGTAGCAGGTAAGCTGGAAGAGGCACATGGATAAGCACACTGGGTATAGTTAAAGCAACGCCCGAGGAAATGCCTGTGTCCCCAGGTGTCCTGTCCCATCGTGTTCACTGCCTCAGGATATACACACTGGGGCTCTATGTCTCCCTGCATTCTGCTTGTCCTTTTGCCTTTGGACTAACATGCTTCTCTTCTACTCCTCAGCATCACAGGTGCACTCTTCAGATCTCATCTTTTTGCGCCTATTTTCTCTTCTATTTGATCTCGCATACAACAGATGCCATCCAAGAAAGCCTCAGATGGGTCACTGAAAAACAGCAAGACGAACACCATTATGTGTAAAGGGCACAAGGAGAGATAAGCAAGAAAAATGATAAAAAATGGATCAAACGGCTCCTCAAATGGATGCCAAATTGCCACTACAGCAAATACTTTTTCAAAGACAACATGTCGATGTGGCTCTCAAGATATCATTCATTACATACTACTAAATTTATTTCACTGTTATTCTTGCATCTTGCCCATTGCAGTACCAAAAGCCTAAAGCTAGCAGATATTCAGTAGCCACCTTTGTCAGTCATGTTCCCACTGTCACAATAGCAGCCACTGGGGCTGACCGCAGAATGGCACAGGAGGGTGCTTCTTCCTCTGCTGAGTAACAGCAACAAAAAGGGAGTCTTCTATCCAGTTCTGCAAGCCATGTCAAGACCATCTTTCTCTGTCAGCAGTGAACATCTTCTTTTTAACTTCTGAATCCAATATGGCACTTAAAAAAAATGGCTTTTCAGCTCTTGAACTGAAAAAATCAAAGCACTGCATTTTTGTTCATAAAGATAAATGCACAGGGAAAAGAATGTAACCTGAATATCTAGCCAATTAACTGCTTGAAAAGATTATTTTAAGGCTTTCATGTATTTGAGTTGAATGTTCTGCTATCTGTTTTACGAAGCCTTATTTTCTGCTTGCTGAAAATATGTTACTTATAAACTCAGCCTTTTTAAATTTGGGAATATTTTTGCAGCTGCTAATAGAATTCCCTCTTGTTTTTAACATTAGCAACCACAGACAGGTTGTTAAAATAAGCTAGCACTTCAGAAGACACTTCCTTCTTTCCTTGCCTACACACAAACCATTTTCTTTTCGGGGAGGAACAGGGGGAACCACGCATTTCCACACACAATGAAGATAAAGATGCATAAGATACTTATCGAGCTTCCTCCCTCCGCGTGTTCTGCTTCCAAACTCCTCCAATCTCAGATAAACTCTGCTTTTCACCAAATTTCTAAAATGCAAGTCAGTCTCCTCTTTAGATTTGTCTCAAGTGGGAATCTGAGATTCCTTCCTCTTGATAATATGAAACGTTTATTAACTTTACTACAGTGGCCTTAAGATCTCTGACTACTACGATACTCAGCTCAGCAAAGATGTGGAACAAGTTGAAGGATGTCTAATTTCATTCTGGATTCTTCTGTGTTTGGGCAATCTCATAACATTTTCTTTTCTCCCAGCACTGCCTATCAGTTTCTGTCAAAGCAACTTCTTCTCAATGTTAGCACAAATATCTGTATTTCTGCCATTGTGTTCACACTGTCTCCTTCATCACAGGCCTAAGAGATGTATGAGAGCAGGCTGAGCAAGAGAAGATTAACATACAAAAACTGTAACAGTAATCCTATCTGAACTGGAATTAGTCAGAGAAGACTTCGTATGTCCATATACTTAGACAAAAACCTTCCACTATATTCCAAGAACTGATGCACAGAAGCCGCATTTAACAAAAAAAAAAAAAAAAGCCTTTTAAGCAACAAAAAAAAACCTCAAGCCCATAAGTCAGACCAAAGAAGAGTTCGAGCCTAGAAAAAATATCAAAGGTTTTATAGGCAAGGAGGTGTATCAAAATCCGGTATCTTTCTTTAACATGATAATTGAATGATCGAGGAAGTACAGTGTGATTGATCAATATGTTCCTATACTGCAGACCAACTATATTGGGACAGAACAGGAAAAAAAAGAAAGAAAGGGAGATGGAAAGATGTGTAGATTTAGAAAAACAACAGGCTAACAGGGACATGACAGTGGTCATGTGAGAGAGATTACTGATCTGACAGGAAAGTACTAGTGAAGTTTATCAAGATTCATATTTCAGATCAATCCCATACTTGCACCTGTGTTTAGGTCATTGAGAGAAGTGACGTTGTCTAATGACACAAAAGCTGCAGGCACCACTAGTGGGGAAAGATTTGAAAAATCCTGCCAAGAACTGGGTCATCTTTAGAGCTAGAGCAAGAGAAATGGAATGGAATAATAAGACAAAGTACAAGCTCATACACCTGAGGGCTAATAGGTATTCCAGGTAAAAGCTAGAGGTTTGTTAGTGAGGAACATCCACAGCAAAATGGATGTAGAGATATTGGGAGATAACAGATATATAGACCTTCAACATGAAGAACATACATGCTAAAAACACATTTATCAAATGAGGCATCAGTGGCGTTGAACATGAGGCTACCTAGAATGCTATGGCCATTAAAGGACCAGATTTGCACAATAATGACTAATTCAAAGGGAAACAAGTGCACAGCAGGGCTGTGATATCATATAATTAGATTTTATAAATCCAATTTTATGTTACACCAAAGGGCACATAGTTTATTGAAGCTAGGAAGATACAGGCTGGTTGGGTCCAGTTTACTGAGCTAATATGTTAGAGTGGACATCAAGGACCAAAGAAACCTCTTCTAGGTAAGAGGTACAATTGGCACAAATAGACATGAATGGGCCACAAATTAATTTAATTTGGAAAATGACGATCATTTCTAACTAAAGGAGAAAGAAAGTTCACAAACAATCTTCCAGTAAAAATAACACAGGTGAACAAGAGCAATTTTTAAATTGAATCTTCACTCCATTTCTGAATACAGTGGGATGATAACCCAGAGGATAAACAGCAACTTCATCAATTTAGTTGGTGCATAAACATACAGAATAGAACAACCGCTATTTTCAGACATGCTGGTGACTTTTAGAGGTAGAGATGTTTTCACTCTAACTCCATTCAGTGGAGTTCAACACTGCAACCTTCTTAGGGAGTCAAGACTAGTGCAAGAGCAACACTAAAGGACTCTCTATTTTGGTTCGAGCAATGAGCTGTCTACACAGAGATGAGTACCAGGAGGTTCTCTACAGTGTGGGGGATCCAGGCACAAACTGGATTTAAAGCTGAAAGCAAGTGCACCCTGCATATGGACAAACACAGCTTCACCTCAACACTCTTCACTACGTACCACAAGCAGCATCACTTTAGCTACTCAATAGAATAAGGTGACTCTCTGTTTGTTTGGACAAGCCTTGTACTACCCCTTCAAGCTCTGATTTTTTTCCTTTTATTTTTTGTTTGTTTACTTGTTTTGTTTAGGACAATGTAAAAGTTCGAACAGCGTCTGGATTCCAGTAACTGCAGGAACAGCTACATGTCAACGCTATCATGAGATACGGAAAAGCCTGACACATTGCTTTGAAGTTTTTCTTCAAAAACACTAGAAGACTGCAAGATGCTAAGGGCCCGCATTAGCGACCTTCCTCGCAAAAAGTTTTGTTCCACTCCTCACAAATCCGCATAAAATCCAACACTGCATACTGATGCATTGTTATCACTCAGATATATCACACTCCCCCTAGTAACAGAAAGCACCTACAACAATAGCTATGTCTTAATTTCAAGACATCTTTTATGATCATTAGAGAACCAAAAATGCATCAACTATTTTAAATAAAAACCTCCATTTCAAGCTGTTCTCAATAAACATACTTGTAATCCTGAACCTAAACCCTGGATTTTCCACAAGGATGGCATTATCCACTATGTGGCTTTAGAATATTGTAGGTATTGTGATCTCAAAACTCTTCCAAACTTTTCTGGAGCTTTATCATATTTATTTGCGATGGTAAAGTGACAACATTAGGAGTGCAACCCAGCAATCTGGACAGCTGCTGCTTTGTTCTGAGCCTGCCAAACACGCGACAGTTTATTGTTGTAGCTTTGGTCCTGTGCAACAGGCTGCTGACAGATTAATTTATTTTTAATTCCCCCCTCAATTCCTAATGCTAAAAATAAATACTGATTTTTTTTTTGTAATGAGACTTTTTAAAAGTAACTATGCCAAATACAGAAAAAAAAAGAGGTTTGCACGTTCATCCAGTTATTCCCTAGGGCATTCTAAATGCCCAACACTTAAATCCATCCATTTAGCCAAGCTAAAAGAAGGATTAGCCAGAGGCAATTCACAGGGAGTCTTAAAGTTGCCTGTGAATTGAAAATTAAGCTAGGGTAGCAAATCTGAAGTAGCACTAACTCAGTTCCTGAGTAATAGAGCGAGTCCAGACCAATCTGTTAACACATCAGTAAAGTCCAAAAATCAAAGTTTTTGTTTGTTTGTGGGTTTCTTGTTTGGTTGGTTTGGGTTTTTTTTTCTCCCTAATATGGTCTATCACCCATTGCATGCAATTGTCAGCGCTAAGGCATTATTGATGCTGTGAAAGGGAACTTCTCACTCTCGAGACTGCGGCCACTGTCTTGATGGGGCGCTAACACTGCGGTACCAGCCGCGGGACCTTGTGATGTGTCAACCAAAGGGGAAAAAAAAGAAAAAAAAAAAAAAAAAGAGGGGGAAAAAAACCAGGGAAAAGGGGAAGG
>NW_010579925.1:25345-67712 GCF_000705375.1 Tinamus guttatus
TATATATATATATATGTATTTATGTATGTATAAACCGCAAACGCGGTCTCTGCGGAGGCGTTTCTGCACTCCTTTACCCTCCGTCAGTGTATCCACACTGTGCTAAAAACAAAAGGAAACCGTCTTTTTTTTCCCTGCTCACTGTGTACCTGTGCTACACGGGTGGCTAAAGCACACAACTTCGCAGGATGTTATTTCAAAATGCGTTTCGTTGCTGCTCAGTTAAGAAGGCAGTAACCTGGAGCAGCAGTGCTTCCCGCAGCCTGAGCTGTCCTGAGGAATATCCCTCACAGCCCTGAGCACGCACCTCATTTTTCCCTACCACTTCATCTGCGGATTGGAGCTTGAACAAGGTGGACGATGTTTGCCGAAAACATCCTTACTGCAGCCGAAAAACCTCAGCACCTAAATTACAAGAAAAGAGTTAAAACACCTTAGTGCTATAATTATTTCCGATAGAAGGTTTTGTTCCACAAGAAGTAGGTTCGCCTAAGTTCAAGCAACAATCTCGCTGTAAAAATACATTGCACCTACCCAGTATTCACAGACTGTGCGCTCCCTTGGGGTTTTCTTCACATTTTGAAGTGGCACAGAAAACTGGTTATGCCAAAAACTTCACTTTTCTGTTCTCCCTTAGTGCAGCTCTTAGAACATGCTGCAAGAAATAGTCATGGGTGTTTCACAGGTATTTATCTTTTCCCATTTCTTCTTAGAAGCAGGGAGAGCATCATCAGTAAATCTTGAAATGATACCAAGGAAAAAACAGCATGAGTGTAGAATGCATGTATTGCAAACTAGTTCTTTGTCATTTTGCTATTTTTGGCTTAAGCAAAGGTTAGCAAATAAAACAAGACCACTGCAGTGAAAAACACCCACTTTAAATATCTTGATTCATTTATCAGACTAAAAACAACTAATTATTTTAAGTTATTTTTAGTGTTATATCTATACTTCCAAAATCAGCATGTTAAGATAGTTTAAAAGCACTTCTGTTTAATTCTCTTTCTATGTATAAACCTGTGGTACAAGAAATCAAACATGATAAAATTTATTCCTTAATTTTGTGGAGATGGTAACCTTAAACTTATTAATATAATAGAGAATATGCCCAAAGGCTTTTTAAAATCTTTTTTTTTTAATATTTTGCAGATTTTTCTTGGGCTTAGAATTCACATTAAAAGTACACCTTTTAAATACACCACATTCAACACCAAAGATTTTACTTTTAAGACTCATTATTTTTGCGTGCACACAGCAAACCCAAAGCCAATGTCAATAAGTCTCTAGAGCGTCACATCCAGTTCAATTATTCTTATTATTTCCTTTTTAATATATTATCAGTTTTAGAGTTGTGGATAGCGTTATTGCAAGTGTTTTAATCTATCTTTGCAGTGTTTTTGATGTGTGTCTGATATATCTCTGGAAAACATGAAGAGACAGACATGAGACACTATAATACTCTAATAAGGATATGTTCAGCCCTTAATGGAAAGATTTTTAACATCAAAAACTTCAGAATGAAAGTATTAACTTCAAATCAAAACCTCACATGCTTTTTTTTTTCTTTTTTTTCTTTTTTTCCTTCCTTTTTTTTTGGGGGGGGGGGAGATTTTGGCTTTATTTACTTAAAAAGCAACAGGCCTGGAACAAATTAGAATGTCTTTTTTTAAAAAATCTTATTTTGCTGGTCTGAAAAATTAAGAAGTCTGAGGTCAGAATCTCTACAGATTTCTCTGGCAACTAGAAGATCTATTTCTGCCTAATGTGGCTGCTGAGGTAAGACTCAACATGAAAGGAGCAAGGAAGTTAGAAGAAACCAAGAATAAAATCCAAGTTGCATGGGCATACAATTGGGAGGGAAAGAAAAAGATGAGAATAAAAAAGAGGGGGGATATAAGGGAGCCCAAGGATTTAAAAAACCTCCAAAATTGTTCAGAAGAGCAAATATGGAATTACAGGATGCTCCGGTAAGGGTGAAAAGGGCTTTGCCTTAGTAAGCACAGCAGAACTGTGTGCAGAAGGGAACTGGAGTCACCCAGATGGAAGAACAAAGATGGAAAGAAGGAGACCTGTAATCCTCTTTAGGAAGTACAGATTAGGTTACAAGCAAGTGGTTAGCTAGGCAGACTGAGGTGGCCAAGGAGCTAAGGCTAGGACCATCTATCTGGTCCCAACTATACAGGTATATGCAAAGCAGCAGTCATTCTAGGACAGGTTGAAGGATAGTAAGCAGAAACTCCTAACTTCAATTACCATTCCAGATCCTACAGAGAAAGGAGTATTAGATACCCAAATTTCAGCATTCCCCTATTGTCGGTAACTGTATACAACCTCACAAGAAAAAAAATCTTTTAGTGTTTGTCCATACAAAAGATCTGCTAACTATCACCACTGGTGGCTCACCACCACCAAGCTCAAGCATGATTTGTGGCCACATGATTGCCTCCTGAATTCATGGAGTGAATTACAGACCACAACAGCAGGTATCATTGAAACATCAGGTATGGAATGTATTTATGCAGTTCTCTTCTTTAAACATCTGAGGAAAGTGAACTGCATTGAAGTGGTTAAAGCAATTACAAATCTGGAATTTCCTGAAGCTAGGATTTATTATCACTATGCACATAAATTGATTCAGTGCAACTGCATGAATGCCGTTGGCTTGTTTGTTTTTGCCTGAGCCAGAGAGTTCTAGTTCAATGCAAGCCATGACATAAAGCCAAACTGAAGAGAATGTTCCTCACCTTTAGAAAGATTAATTTTTTATCGCTACCTAGCACGGAGATGCAGAGCTGTAATGTTGAGTGTAATTAATAATTAACTTTTGCCACTGTCAATGAGATCCAAAATGCTTTAAGTCAGACTAGAAATCTTCTACCTTAATCTCCCTCTTCCTATGTTCCTCATGTACATGTGAGACTGAAGAACAGGACCACAGTTACACCACATCTGCTAGGACGATGGTTCATAGAAGAAGGCAAGACAAATAATATAAAGGTAAGAGAGAAGATAAGAGAGGCCATACCAGGGCAGATCAAGGGTCAGTATCCAGTCCCAGCAAGAGCCTGGCAGGCCTTAAGAGGACTAGGCACAGGTCAAGTAGGACCTCTACTTTCCAAGTACTCTGCCAACCTCTATTTTTTTTCAGACAAGTAAGATTTTTTAATTTCTTTTCCAAATATTTTCTGTCTCCCCTTAGATCCTGATAGCTTAGGGAGCAAAGTTCCAAGGCTACACAGCAGACAGTAACAGACACCAACCTCACATCTCACATCCAGACTTTGGAATGTTTAACTGCAGCCTTCATCCTGCTTTCGAAAATCAGTAAATATTCTGTAATTGTTCCTGTGTCAGATGCCCTCAGCATCCAGGTTTGTCCAGGTAACGATACTGAACATGGCTGCATGAGAATGACTAACGCACCTTTAGTTTCCAGTTGCTTACGTTTGGTTATGTTGCACATAATCCTTAGGAGTTGATGGACTAAGCACGAACGTCCTCGAGTCGGTGAAATACAGGTACTTTCGGCAATTTAAAATGCAGAGCTACTGCAAGAGTTCTACCCTTGTCTCTAAGAACGGCAATTTTTACTAGTATTAGTATCACGGCTTTAAAGAACTGTCATGCTATCCAGCCAAGCAAGTTCCTTTAGGTAAAGCATCCTCTTGTAAATTGTACCTAAAAAAAAAAGATTCTCTTGGAAAAATGATCCTTTGCATAATGTACTCGAAACTAAAAATAATCCTCTGTGTTCAATATAGAGTTGTTTGCTGCATTGAAGTGAACAAATCACAGAAAGCAATATCCTCTGTACTTCTGTACTTAGCACAAAGCCTTCATTCCAATTAACTACAGTACTTATTAATTGAACACCTAAACAGCCCAAAGTACAGTGAACTAGTATTTTCCAGCCAAATCAGTATTTCACAATAGATTTTTTCCAAATACAACAAAACCCAGAGACCTCCAGACAGCAGATAAAAATTTATAAGCTTTTCCTCTTTAATGGTATTGTTTATAGTTGGAAGAAAGATCATGCAAAAATAAGTTAATCAGAGACTTGTCAACAAGTGCTTAGATAAAATTAGGTCATTTTTATCTTGTTACAGTACATCACAAGACCATTTCTGAAATTAGAATACAAAATTCTCCATGTAACTCTAGTACTCACTTTCTTCAAGAGACATGTATAAATTTGACACAGAGCTAGCCAGGATGATCTGCAGCAGGCATATGCCAGACCTACAGATGCAAAGCTTTGATCAGAGTCAGAATTCAGAAGCAGCCTTCCCTACTGGTCATTTTGACAGAGCAGCTATAGATGTTTTCTACTAGGCAAGGAGAGAAGGGTAAATGAACTGAACGGCTACAGCAAAACCGTGAAGTCCTCTGTGGGCACAGTCTAGCGCATGGGATGGGGGTTTCCTTAGTGGCACTAAGTTAGTCATGAGAGTTTTGGTAGGTCATTTGTAGCTCACACCTCCACGGCCTGGGAAAAAGGAAGAGGGGGAGAAAAAAGTCATAAAACCTCTAGTATGTAGAAAGCTGTAAGAAACCCTTCTATTTTAGTGTGATTCCAGTATTTCACTAAAAAAGGAAACATAGACATTCACTAAATCCAAATCAAAGCCTTGTGGTAGTTCCTTATCTTGAATACTGCAGACTATCCAATTAAACTGGATAGAATTTAGATTGTATCAGATTTCCATAATAAAGATGGCAATAGGAAATGAGCAGTATTGAGATACCACTTTGTAGGTTTTTATCTGATCTGATTATTGCCCTGTCACAGTTAAGCCATGTTACTAGCACAACAATTCAAGGAAGCTGACTAAAAGACTAGAAGAAAAAGTATTTCTGGACAATATTTACATAAAGTTCACAACACACCCAATGCTACTTTAAGTATTTCCAAATTTTGAAACTCACCTTTCAAAATGCTGTTAAATCCTTCTCCCAGAAGCAGAAAATGGATCTAATTTTTTAGTCTGGAGATACTCAGGTGACTGAAACCATGACAGTTGAAAATAATGGAATATTCCAGAGTACTTTGAGGAGCTTTCAAGTATGTACTTGGAACCTAAAGAGTCAGGGTAAATGCATGACTTCCATTATGTAGCACTACATGAAATCATAATATGTTATATTTTTATTTTGGACATCAGGATACCAATTCTTTATCAGTAGATTTTGGTCAGATATTGAACTGGAAAACTGATTAGTGTTTTCTTTGGTAATGTCAAGTACTTTAAACAAAGAGCATAGTAAAGAGAAATAGTTCCAGCTAAGGAAGCATAAAAATTCTGTAGTGTAAAATTGATCTTTTCAGCTGAAAGACAACAGATTCAAGTTGTATAGATTTTTTTTAAATGGCAAATATAGTAGAAAAAACAAGAGTTTTATTTTTAAGGTAGCTGGTACTGTAGCTTACTCGCCTGCACAGTTATTGAAGATTTACATGATTTACAGTCAAGCTTGCTCAAGGCATGATGCAACAACTACATTTGTTTCATATCTTCATTCATCTTGTTGCTAGAGTGTACTCCTTTTGGGAATTTAAATGACCATCTTATACAAATGGACAAACCAGCTTTTTGAATCCAAGATATTTTCCCTATCTTAAAAGAGGCAAGGTAGAGACACACAAGAGCTTTGCTAGATACATCAGTGAGAAATAAGATTAAGTCAAACAAATGATCCCTGTATGGGTCAACAGTCATCAGCAGTTTGGTCAGCAGCTGTCAAGACTGATTAAACTGAAGCAGCACAAAGCAACCTGCAAGTCCTATAGAAACATAGTAACCATGTTAAAGACTGCCCAAGGCCAAGCTTATTAAAGTTTAAAGGTAGAGGTAGTCACTCTCAATTTAAGAAATCCAAAATACTGACACTGGAATGATAAAAGTCATACTAAATGAAAACTGGAGCACACACAGTTGTAAGTGTAAGGGACAGCCTGGTTAGGCATAATATATCTCACTTGTTGACTAGTGCCTATGCAGATAGCATAGGAGCAAAATAACCAGGTAGTCATCAGTACTTTAAAGTGGATACACATCTGCAACTTGATTTTGAGCAATGCAAGCTGAGCTTCTTTATCTCATCACTGCACTAGCCTTGCACTTAGTATGAGAATCTACCACATCCCTCTATTAATGAGGAGTGAGAGTTGACCTGAAACCTAGGAAAAAGCTTAGGAAAAGACCCTAATTCAGTACTGAATATACTCCAACTCTTGTTTTTTTTTTTTTTTTTTATCATCAGTATTTGAAGTCAAAATTAGCATCTTCAAAAATATAAAGTATAGGTTTAATAAATAATGGTTAAATCTCAACCTTTCCTGTGGAGTGGCAAAGGTCCAGGCCCCAAAAGTTTTATCCCAAGCTTCCCATGTCAGAGCTTGCCAAAGGAATCAAAACATGCTTTCAGTGTGACCAACCTCCAAAAAAAGCATCACTGTAAAATCTAAGCTTGGAATAAAAATCAAGAGCTTAATGCCAGTATCTTTAGGAAGTCATGCCAGTAAACCTGCTTTGACATCTGTATGGTAAACAAGGGTGAATTGTTTCAAGTTGTGAAATGTGGGGCATGTTTCCTACCAAGGAGGAGGAGCTTTAATTCCTTGTCACTTTTAGAAGTAGCTAAGCTGCTTTTAACTGTGAGTAGTTCTAGTTTATCTTTGGACATACTGGTCAGACCTTTACCTCAGTAAGCTCTAAGTGTACAGTAATCCTAGCACAGTGATACATAGCCCTTACACTGGTTAAGTTTTAAGGATAGACAGAGGTAGTGATCTACTGACCTCTTACCACTTCACACACCTTTTAAGCACTGTAAAGCTTTATAAAAAGACAGCTTAAACAAGTACATTCATGGTAAGAACATCTCAGTTATATGGACAGAAAGGTCATGAGATCGCTAAAGACCAATCATAGCCTCTAAGAAAAGGATTTCATGAACACAAATGCTACAGTGTGCAGAAGCACTTGAGCAGAGGCCTTCAACTGCACCTCCATAGTTCTCAGCAGTTGTAATCAGGTTGTAACAACTTGCATGGCTTCTGCTCCTCCATAAGGTTTCATGACATGTGGTTCACAAAAAGTCAGTTTTACTAGTGAAATATGTATATAGGAATACTCTAGGGCTTGCTCACACTGTAACTAGTTGGAAGTTTAAGAATTTCAAGTTACACAACTGAAGAGAAATCAACATGATAAATCTAACTCTTGATTAAGTTTCACAGGATGTATATTTAAAATTGGTACTCTTAATGAAGTGTATAGCGTATCCCTAATTTCTTGACTAGCAGATAAAAATGAAGCAGATATTTCTTTCTTCATCAAAATGAATTCAACTTACTTGAAAGCTACAAACAAGAACCAAACAGCAGCCTCACTTCAATTATACCATTTACCCTAAAGTATTGAAACTTATGACTAGGTGCTATAAGGAAATGCATGCATGTCCCACAACAGGAGTTAACTCAGTTTCTTTTGAAATATTATTTTGCAAATAAAGACAACTAGCAAGATTAATACTAAAATGCATATTAACTTGTTTTATTGAGGCACAACAAGGCATTGTGAATAGCCCATACTTGAGGCAATCAATAGTGTAGTAAGCTGGACATTAATACAGTTTAGGGTAAGTGCAAACAATATACATTCACAGCTTTACTAGCAAGGCTACATCACAACTGATAAAGTGCCAAATTAGTGCTGATTCAGTACCCCAACTCCATGATTTCACCTTGCACAACAGAACCATCATTTCCCCCAATAATGGAACCACTTATCTTCTATAAAGTCAGTAGTAAGTGCAAAGCTAGTCCCACCCCCCCCTCCACCAAGGTGTTTGGAGCAGCTTTTTTGTAAACATTGCACTGGATTTCAGTCCTGATAAAGGAGGTATCCCGAAAAGGTAGAATATTTCCAGCTACTTCCATAGATGGCTCCCCGGTGCAGACGCAACCAGATCTGGTCTCCCTGAAACAGCTGCAGGACTGCATGGTTACTGGCTGTTTCGTGATCAGGAGCCCCATCGTTTGCGTATGCTGACACTAGGACCTCTTCATTCTTCATGAGATTCACATACAGGGGAACGTTTACAGCCAGCTTCAGCATGTGGAAGATGAAGACATAAGTACCATTCACTGGACAATTGAACCTACCAAGCTGGATATCGAAAGTTTCTCCAAGGTTGTTCAACAGCAGATCAAACACAATAGGTTGGTCTAGAGTCCCAGGGGCCAAGTTAGATGTTCTAGCAGCAGAGAAGGCAACTCTCATCTGCTGGGGGAGGGGATAGACGTGCACAGGTAGGATGGTGGCAGCTTGGCTTGTCACAGGCATATCCACAGGGGTGATGCTGCGGGAGTCTCCCTGGCCAGAGTCTCCACTGTTAAAGGTCTCATTGTCTCGTTCTGGGCTGCTCACTTGAGAGGAATCACTCCACCCTGCTGTTAGAGATCAGCAGCAATGGTAAATAAGTCTTGTAATAAAAGGATAACCTTAAATCTGCAGGCCTATTGAGATAAATAGCAGCCATACGAGGACTGCTTTATGGTCTTGTGACTGCAGTAAGCTGTCAAAGAAAGTCTGAGAACAAGATTTTGAAGACAATTTACCTTCACAGCACTTGCATTCAAGCAAGAGAGACCATAGTTTGACCAATGACTTCATGCATATATGACAGGACAAAACAGTAGCTAGCAACAGTATTTGCTGCTTGCATATATGGCTATAAAAAGTACGTGCTAACTTCTAGCTCGACAAGAAAACAGTCATTTCTGAAGACCAAATAATTACACATGACTGGTCCTTTGAAAAGAAGCCAAAAGCAACATTGGCAATGCCCTATATGTACTTCCTAGCCAGTTTATTCCTGACAAACTCAGGAAGGTACCATTTGTCAGAGAACTAACCTGGAAATCACCAGACTAAGAATAGTGAAGTCAAATTCACTTCTATGATACACTGACACTTTAAGAACAGTCCTCAAACATGTACCTTGCTCAGTTCACTCTGTATTAAGCTTGAGGTGTTTGGTAGCTGTGATACTACACTGTTCTTGTTACTGTACTAATAGAACTTCAGCATCTGCTGCCCCCAAGCAGAGAGCTGAGCAACTGGGAAGCTGATGTTAACCTTACCTCTGGAATTTGCTCGAGGACCACTGGTTATTCCACCTCGCTTATAGCACTGCTGGTAATTAACATCCTAGAACAAAATATTAACAGATAGCTATGAGCAAATTGCAAACAAATGGTTACCAAATAAACAGTATGTTCTCATTCAAACCCTTAAATAGAAGATGATTAAGTTGAGAATTAGGATGTTAAGCATTTATTTACAGAAAACACTTTACAACTACTCATGATATTGAGGAGCTATCCAGACCCTGGCAGGATCACATCAGTTTAATTGTTCCCTCAGTTCAGCTGTTTTAACATTGCCTTAAATCCCAGGCCTTTTCAAGTTATTATTTTATATAGAAGAATACACTTCAAGATCCTCATCCAGCAGGAAGTAGGCTCTTACCATCTAGCTCTCCCTTTTGCATTATACACACAATTCAAAAGCTTACAGATTAGCCTGAACCTAGAGCCAGGTGTTTAAGTCACCAGCAGAAAGAAGTTTGAACACCCTATAAAAACAGCCCCAACAGAAGCACATTACACTTTGATAAACCCAGCAAGGCAGAAGCTTGAAAACGTCAATTTGAAAGATATAGACAGCCAAGACTATGAAATATCTACTACTGCTTCTCAGAACTTTTTACTGCACTTCACGGTACCTTCCTCCCAAAAGGGCACAACTTCATAGATGTGATAGAGCAAGGTCATTCTCAGGACTCTCCCCAGATTAGGTTTTACAAGCTAATACTGGACATTACAAATCATGCAAGTCTGTTGTAAATAACTCTTAAGTTAGCTAATGTTCCCTATGAAACATGCTATATAACTATTCTCATACTGCAGGAAAAGATTTATTCAAGGTGACTTGTCTGCACTGCATTGAAGGGCTTTTCTGGAAACATAATGAAATGTGAGCAAGTATGTAAGCTCCTGTTACAGAATGCTGCATCTTTTCAGCAATAAAGGGAAATGCATTGCACAAATACAGCCCCCTTACCTCTTAAGGTCTAGCACATACCTTTTTAAACAAACAAAAAGATTAGCCAGGATCCCACTAAAGGCTAGCACGACCACAACAGTAGTCCTTTTCTTTTGTAAACTAAGAGTACTAATCAACATTAGAAGCACTGTAACATTTTAAGCACAAGTCTCAAAGTGTGGATTTCTACCCAAGTGTAATGAATACTAGAAGTTTAGGGTTCAAACCAATGCAAAAAAGTCTATTCCATCTGCTTAGGTGAAGAGCAAAGACTAGCACATAAGCAGATTCCCACATTTAGAAGAATGAGGGTATGAGAGCACATGGTTAGGAAATTGCCGATCATCCTGCAGTCAGCCAGGGCTTTAGAGTTTCAGCAGGGTTAGGCCCAACAGGCTTTGGTTTATAACAAAGTACCTGTTGGATGAATGAGAAATTACTGGAACAGATCTAACAGGCTGCCTAAGGGAAAAAACCACGCATGCAAAACTTATGTTTACATATTATAAGTTGCGCATCTCATCTAAAGTCTATCTTTAAGGAAAACTTTAAATAGCCAAAACAGCATAATTCTGGTCCAAATCTAGTTGATTCCGCAATAACAATCTACACAAGTAAAACAGAAGTTCAACAGTAGAGGTCAGGAAGACACATCTATTCAAGCAAGTTTATCATACATCATACTAAAACTAAGAGTTAACCTGAACAGTTGAAATTTCAGCACTTTTTAAAATGCACTTCACAGGTTAAGGTAACAAATAGCTTAATAGCTATTCTGATCTACATGAGTAATACACCTTGCAACACTAATTCATCCAATAGCAACAGAATTACCTTAAAATAGTTTATAGTAGTCCAGAGATTTCCATCTCAAAATAAAAGAAGGAAAAAAAAACGTGTGTGCCATTCAAAGGTGGAAGCAAAATTCCACATCATCTATACCAAGCGGCAAATCTATTCTTAACAAGTAAGTAGGTTTGATGGATATATTAGGACTACCATAAACTCTCCGTATTCAGTCCTCTTGACAGTATCTTGGCAACTCAGGCCCAGTCATGCACATTATCAGCACAGCTCGACAGAAGTCCATCGTATTACCATTTGATGCAAAATACCCATTTATTGTCAGAAGCACTAAGTCCCAGTATACACTAGCCAATTAATAGTTTGTCACTGGTGCATGGTGTGCAACGCTGATATAGCAGGACGCTGCAAGAGTCCACAAGCCCAGCATCTTCTATAAGTCATCCAAGCAACTCAAAACACTGTAGAGAACTAGTCTAAAATACTAACAAACTGAAGAGACAAGCTGCATCTGTAGAGCAGATGCATCTGCAGGAGCACAACTAGATATAAGACCTATTGCAAAGATGAGATCCATCAAGGAAAGGGGCTTAGGACTCAAATCTATAAGCAGCAGTTGGAGCAGTGAACTCTGCCACCTCAGAATGCCACAGTTTGAGGCAAGCAAGAATATTCCTTAGGAACTCAAAGGAAGTTCCTGCAGGACTTGATATGTGTTATATGACCAAAGTATTATTGCCAGCCACTTCACTGATGCAACACCATCATTTCACTGTTTCCTGCAGGTACTACAGAACCAAAGTAGGAACCCAGTCTCCCATAGGGAAAAAACACACCATATTTGTCAGGAATGAAAGTTACCGCCTCAAGTGTTTTGCAAGAGCTCATGAAATTGAGGGCTACAGCTTTTCAAGGACTTGATACTGAAGGTACAGACTTTAGCTTTGCCTTTTGCCATAACCACTTTTAGAATCCCATAAATTCTAAACTACAGAGGATATCATGATATCACATTGGCTTCTTCCAGTTCTTCTCTTCTCATACCCAACTACACCTTCACCCCTTTGAAGCCAAAACATCACCAAAGATTTGCTGGCATAGCCTAAACTCCTATCAGGTAGCTCAGGGTAAGCCAGATAAGCATTATAGGTTTGCTTCAACCCCTATAATGCCCATTGCTGAGACATTGCCTGTTAACTGATGGGAAATAGCAGTTTAAGCTCTCTTGTTTTAGCTTCTCTTGGAGAAAGATGCACACACATCGCAGAGAAGTATAAAAATCCCATTTAAATGACACCTAAGACTTAGCCAAGGCTTTATGCACAGGAATACATTAAACCACTGAATTCCACTTTCACTATTCAAAAGGTACTTCAGCAGCTAAGGGATAGTTATTGAAATACACAAGCAGCAGCAATCAGGTTTAGGTGGTCTTAGATATGACCAATTCAGGAATTAAGTCGTATCAGTCACAATTCTTTCTGCACTAAACTCATTTACCTATTCCAACCAGCTTTTACACTGCTCTTATCTTGCCATCTCTGACAAGATTCCTTAACTTGACTCTCAGCATCTTCTGTACAGTGTTTGTTAAAAAGCCTACCCAAAACAATGTTCCCATTGTACTTACCCTCTGAGAATATGGCATTCCAGGATAGTCTCTACCAGGGAACTGCAGCTGGCCATAATTGCCATTAGTTATTGAAGGTGAGCCTCTGTAAGCATCAAAGCCTGTTCAAATAAAGTAGAATATTTAATATTTTTGAATGATCTAGTTTAGAAGTACAGAACAACCATAACTGTCATCCTGGCAGTTATCTATGTTATGTAGCTCCATATTTATTCCTTCTTTCAGAATTTAAAAACAGGGCCCATCACTACTATAAAGAGGGTGTTTCACTCTGGTGGCTACCCAGAACTACCCACTTGGCATACATTAGAGTTAAAGAATTAGAAGTATTAACATTGAATCTTAACAGTTGCCTGTTTGGTATTAATGGAATATTCCAGAGCAGCTGAAGCTTTCCAGATGCAGAAATAATGGTTTTGACAGAATTAATACATCATCTGGCTATTACAGATGCTTATGTATAGGTGCTTAGGTACCACCATATTCAGCCTTTTTACTAGATGTCTACCAAACTGGATCTGAAAGCAACTTTGTACAATTAACTAAAATCTTAACTGCTGATCAATTAGGACTACATAAGCTTCTAGGGGTATATATTCCTAGAAGACATTAAGCAGTGCCAGCCTAATAACAGAAACTACCTCTGCAGGTGCACTGCAGTGGAGTAGGCTGCAGTTAAACAGATAAGGTAATATCTGCTGAAATCAATATCTACTGAAGCTTTCCTATCAGCTAAAACAGCAACTGATTTACCACAACCAAGCATTACTTCTCTTGAAGCTCTTCAGTTGTTATTAATCCTGAAAAGCTCTCAGTTACTAGGAATCTCTTCCTGCATCCCCATTTCTGCCACTACTATGTTCAGCACTAGTGGCTTTAAAAGAACATCTTCCTTCAGAAAGAAGCTGACACATGGAAAGGAAATACCTGCCCAGAATTTAGTGAGTCAAGATAAAGGCCAGGAGAAAGGGCAGAAAGGATAAGGAGTTGAGAAGAGCAAACAGATTAACAAGCAAAACAGTCTATATAATTGTGATTTTTCAGCCTATTCATGAAAAATCTGTTTTCGTAACTCAAAGTTGCTCCACCTGTTAATCTCTATACTTTCTGTTTGAGGTTATGAATAAATTAACACAAAGCCCACAAAGGAAAGGCCTTTTCATCTATTAATACAAGAAATAAGGAATCCATATAGAAAGTCTAAATTCAATACCATGTTGTGTTAAGGTATGTCCTATTGTTACTACATTGGAATTTTCTTTCAAGGTAGTAGTAAATAAAGCACATACCTTTGTATCCACCAGGGGAACGATAGGAATTGGCCAGTGATCTTCCACCTCTGGCAGACCCTCTAACAGACCCACGACTGTTAAGGTAAGGCTGAGGCGGTCTGGGAATAACATTAGTCTGTGCTGGATAAAAGGCAAGGCTACCATTGCTAACAGGAACAGCTCCATCAGGTTGGTAACTAACTGCTCAAAACAGAAAAGCACAAATTTTAGAGTTTATTAAACTGTAGTATATTACTACACCTAGAAGTTAAAGCAGCATTAGGAATGTAACTGGATAAAGCTGCTCTGAATTTCCCATTCTTAAGCCTGTCATACTCCCCTCTTTGCTTTGTAGATTTGAATGATCCTTACAAAGTGCACTAGAGGCTAAAGAATTTCAGCTGCCACTGAGTCCTTAACATATCTAACAAGCTTTAGTTGCTTAGTTCAAAGCAACTTGTTACAGTATCAAGAAAATAGTAAAGCTAGAATAAAATGAAGCAAGCTTTGGTGAGAAATTCACTGAGAAGCAGTACTGCTCTACCAACAAGATCTGAATGTTTTATTTCATGATCTAGATCTTGATCTTAGATCAAGATCCTTCATCACAAGGAAACAAACTCAGGAGTAATGACCAAACAGCTACCAAAAGCTAGATACAAATTTAGCCCACTCTAAGGGCATATTCCTCCAACAGGTGACTAAGCCATTCAATCTTAATTAAGAGATGCAGCAGCATTCAAAATTGCTTTCCACTCCAGCTGGTTATGTGGTTAGGTCTGAAGAAACATTGTAACCATAAATGCTCTCAGTGTCAGGCTTTATACCAATTCAGAAGCTTAAAAAATCCCAAAGGACAACTAAAGTCCTTTCTGAGATTTAAGCAGAACTACTGCACAACATGATTAAGTCATGGAGATTTTTGTTTAGAAGCTGTAGAAGGCTACTGATCACATCCAGGAGTCTGATGAAGAGGAGCATTAAGATAAACCAGCCCTGCTGGGCTGCTATACTTGTTCTTTGGTACTCTTACTCTTGGAACATCTCATCAACTTCATACAATATCAACTCATTGGCAAGGTAATTCCTATTAAGCAACCTTTACAAGAGAAGCCGAGTATACTGGAACTGACTGGATGCCTTCATGCATTCAGATTCCTGTTTCTCATTTTTCACCCTGGAATCTGTTTCAGACAGACTCAGAAGTCATTGTCAACTACACAAACTCCCCCAGTATCAATATCTGAATGACAAGCAGGTCTGGTTGTGTTGAATAGTGTAGTTCAGTTCCAAAGTGAGTATTTCATCAACTCTTCAATTTCAAAGTTTTTGGCTTGAATAAATGTCACTGCATGCTTCCCCTCACACTCCTGGGAACTGACCTGTATTGGGTACACAGGCAATCCTGTCTGTACAGCTGATATAGAAATTGTGTTGTCATTTATTCAAGTTCACATACCATACTGTCAACTAGGTTGTGGCATGGTCTAACTCTAATGTTAACAGACATTGCTTAAGCAAGTCAGGAATTAAGAATTTCACTGAATTAGAGGAACCACCATAAACTCATGCCATAAGTCAATGAATTAAATAAGGTCATTCAGGTCATAGGATTATTAAATGCTGTTGGAAAAAACACAAGAATTTCTCACCTGAAGATAGAGATTCTTGTGAAAGAGATGTCTGTTCTGCAACATGAGAAGACTGCAGCTGGCACTGAGGAGGAGTCTGTGTACTTGCTGTAGAGAAACTCTGATTATATCCTGCAGAATATGAAGAATCCTCTTTAATTTCCTGATCTTTACGTGGAGGCAGTGGTGCATTCACTTTGAATACCTACAAGAGAAAAATGCTTAGCATTGCCAGCTGGAGTCTATCTACTGCTAATACTTGTGTTCTGATTTAAATGCATATGCCTAGAGCAGTTTCTAGAAGACCACCTGTTTCTTAAGATGAACTGAGAACTAGAAAGGGAGGTTTACACTGCATCAATAGTCTTAAGAGTTTATTCATAGTTAATTACCCAATACCCTAGAGATGTAGCTTGGCTGATCATAGCCTCCATAGTCCATCAACAGAAAAGCTACTTGGTAAAAAGTTTTGCTTTCATGCTAAAGCCACTTACACGCTCAATGACTACCTGTCGTCCTAGCTTTAGATAAAAAGCAGTAGAACTTGTACTGAGATTATATGAGGTTTGGGAAGAAGGTTGGTCTCTATCCATGTATTGGATGCTAGCCTAACTCTGCCATCCACTGAGACATCCTCAGCAACAAGTGCAGAAATTAACATGTAATAGTTTGCTTAGAAAAATCACTCTGCCATAAGACTGAAGAATACAGTAGAATCAGGCTGGTATTAACCACATGTGCACTATTTGTAGCAAGATTTGTATTTAGATCATGACATGCTTATCTTATAAAGCAGGTCCCCAGAAATGCTCTGGTTTCCTTGAATACAGGATGCTGCTCCAGAAACATTATAGAACAAATGACTTGAAGCCAGGCATATTTTTAGTCTAGCTTTGTTAGCTAAAGATGCTACAGCACTTAATGGTCTTTGGTATATGCATGCCTAAACACCACAAGGAACACAAACCTCAAGCTGTGACTTAATTAGCATTTAGTTTCTTCTAACTAGTTATTCTAGTAATGACTTTAAAAAATGGATGCAACTTAGAAGAAACTCCCCAACACTAGTAGTCTTATGCAGAAAGTGTATCCAAATTGCATGCCTTTGAGGGGAGTTCTCCATAGCTATTGTCTTTCTGTAGTTGTAGGAAGAGTAGAAGCATCACGAATAGCTATTTATTACTGACTACTAAATTAGATGAAGTTCTAGGCATACATAACAGCTTTTCAAAATATAGAAATTTTAGCTAGAAGAGCCACACACACACACACCCCCACTCCACCCCCAGGATAGGAAAGGGGGCCATGAACAGCTACTATATGGAGACTCATTCCAACAAGGTCAGAAAGGGCTTGTACCTCAAATTGCTAGATAGCAGGAGAACAGTAGTAATAGTGAATGCCCTGAAGACATACTGATATATGCAAAATGCTGTAGACTTTGTAAAGTCTTCCCTAGAGCTCTACTACTGACTGCTTTATTAGCCAGGATAATGACTTGGATGCTTGCTTATAAAAGACATGCTTCCTATGATTCCAGTAGGATACAAGTGATTTAAACTGCAACAAGATGAGTACAGGCTATAGAAAGCTTTACAGCACTAGAGACATAGAAGAACTTAAGGATCCCACATTTCTCTGAAGTCTATTACTTGATGTTTACATACAAGTACAGCAAATTACCTTGAAGCATACACATTGATTTACTTTGCATCTGACTTCTGCCTGTTAATTCCTTGAGGATACTAAATTATCTTAATATTAGGCATTGAACTAGCCAGGGACCAAAGGAGAATCTCTGTTCTCTGCAATGAGCTGTTCTAAGTTCTGAAGGCAAAAGAGAAACAAAGTACTAAATTGTTTTGATATTAACATCAAAATGACTTAAGTTCTGTACCATATTATGGACAGTCAACATCTAAGTATTAAGACTAAATTATGGACATGCTTATGAATCATTTGTGTCAAGTCACATACTTACAGTCTGCATGGCCTGAAAGGGAGCTGCTGTTATTGTGACAGAGCTGCTACTTGCTGGAGGAGACTGAAAAGTTTGCCCTGATGGTACTGGTGACATGGAGGTGCTTGAAGTAGGCAATGGTGACTGTGGCTCACTTGAGAGGGGAACTGGTGCCTGAGGGAAGAACAAAAAATTGTAATAAAAGGTCACCTGATAGTTATCAGGCAGCAACAGAAGCAGTTAATTTGCTCTAAAGCCTGGACTGTCCAAAGTCAGCAGTTTCTACAGGATGACATTTGGACATAGCAGAGCTACAAAATAGCTTTTGCTTACAGTTTCAAATCTTGCTGTGCATCCTCAGCAATCAGTAATTCTATTGCAGTCTCTGCTGATTAAGTGAAATGTGCCTATGCACTGCTATACATACCACTCACTAATTTCACCATAGACACATTAGGGTATTTTCCCCACAACTAATGAACTATGGAGTGCTTTATCCAATTTGTTAGAAGACAATTCATTCTAGGTAAGAAGTGACTTCTGCCTCTTTCTAAAGAAACTCATAACTGCTTTCGGAGTTTTTTGTTTTTCTTCCCTCCAATTTATTAAGTTACAGCTCAGACTAGAAGAGCTCAGTCTTCCAAACACAATATTAACCTGCATTAAGGTTTATCTATGCAAGTGGCAAAAAAAAGAAGTGTTTGTCTCAGGTATAAGCATATTGCAGGAACCACAGTCCTAAAGAACCAGTATAGATCTCTGTACAATTTAACAACCAATATTATAATAGTAATAGTACAATATCAACTCTACTTGTATTACTCTATCCCACCATATCATTAATACCTGGCCTGCAAGTTCCTGGGGATGGCTCACCTGGGCAATTTCAATCTTTTTGGGCATCAAGGGCTCAGACATACGAGAGCTTGTCTGATACAGTGGCTGGGAAGTATATTTCTCCGTCTCCTGAGGAAGTGATGTTGGTGCCTGAAAGAAGCCATACATATGCTAGCTGTTACGTGAAGCATTGCAGAAAGCCCCGTTCTACTAAGGCTATAACATTACTAGTCTATGACTTGGAGCAGGTAGATTTTCAGAGATCAAAGCAAACACGGTAGGTTCCAAGAATGCCAGTCAGTTTGGCTAAATGCTTCAAGTAATTGGCTTTAGATTATCTTTCCTACAATACAAGTTTTACAATTGGCCTTTTGAAATCAGATATTCTAATAACTTGAGTGACTCAAGCAGTTTAGTGAAGTCTGACATACTGCCTCACTGATTTAAATCAAAACATGCCCAATATTAAGCTTCTGACAAGTTTAACAAGGTTTCAGAGAGACCTAAACAGGCAATCTCTGCAAAATCTAGATGTTGTTCAACTGGCACCTATAATGGTGGTTTTGCAGAGTTGCTTATATACTTAGAAACCTTAGATAAGCCTTAGGGCTAAAGACTACCAACCTTGTTCTTACCATCACATGATATTTCAGGCAGACCTGCCTTTACATACTGGGAGGGGGCAGTGTCAGCCTGGAATGCATCCCTTTAGGTCTGTGCAATCTTCCTACTGCTTGTGGAAGAGTAAGCTATCACACCTAAAAAACTAAGCCACCAGAGAGGGACCAGGCACAAGAAACCTGAATTCCAATATTAAACTGGTAAAAACTGGCATTTAATCAAGAGTCCTATACTACAGCACAGCAAAGTTGAACCCCCCACTGACACATTAAGTTTGAAATGATGGAAACTGTCAAGAACTATGTCAAAAAGTAGCGACATAGCATGGTCTTGACAAGTGTAGAGTTGACTACATGTAGGATTTACTCCTACTCCTTAATATATTGTACAGCCTACTGAGCGTACACACTAACAAAAAACACCAGAAAAATGCATGAACATTTCCTACACAGGACTAGAAATTCTAGTGGGGAAGACCACACTGCTTTCCTGAACATATTTAGCAAGAGTTCTTCAGTCAAAGAGTTCTGTCATAGCATAAATTGAAACGGTATCTTCAGCTGTAAAGAAATGCATGCCAGCTGCAGTGTTTCTTTAGCTCAGACTGCTTGAGAGTAGTCTTACACAGCTTAGACAAAATTAATCTTACGACAGTATAAAATACACGCCTCTATGTTGTCATTAGAGGGGATGTTTTGTGCTAACCAAATCAAGTATGTGTGTTCCTCGGGGTACATGTCAACACCACTTTCCACCCTGCAACTTTCATCCCACAGCCTTCCTATTTCACAACTCTCATGTGCTACAGAAGTGCATGAGGAGTGCAACAATTCACCTATTCTGAATCATTATAGGACATACCGTCACTTCTGCTCTGACCTGTGCATTGTCCCAGTATGGTTTAGGGGATGTCTCAGTGCAACATTCAGTTTGGGATGGCCATCTCAAACCTGAGTGCCAGCAAACTACAGGCAATTTTACCTGCGGTGTCTGTGGTGTTGCCAAATCTTCGGTTTCAGAGCCGGACAGTGTATGATCAGCAGATGCTAGGGAAGTATTTGAGCCATGCAAAGCCACAGGAGAAGCAGCAGCCTTAGAAGAGAAACCTGAGATAAGACTTTTTGAAATACTGTCTGGAATACCTCCTTGAGACTTGCACTTCAAGTAAGTGAGCAGAGTCTGCAAGTCAGAATGACAAGCTGTGTGTTTTTGTCAGTCTTCACATTTCTTAGGAATTCTTATCACTGGCAAGTAAACCTATTCAAAAGCCAGTGTAGTAAGACATGAGCATCCTTAAGGTTCACTTTCAGCCACAGCTGTTTAAGTTTGAGATTTAAGCTAAAGTGAAACATGAGCAAAATTTAAGTGGGGTGTGCAAAGCAGCACCCTTCCCTGCACATCAACATTAGCTATGACTTGACTACACAGGTTAAATATTAAGACTACTTCAGAACATCTCCATACTGTTTTGCTTCAAGAATTTTGAAAGTTTACTACCTATGAAAAATTACTCATGAAAAAATGCCATCAACATCAAATCAACATCTGAACGATCTTACACTTGCAAGCTACCAAAATTCAAATTATGTTGAAAGATTAATAAGAAGAGACAGTTGAGAAACTAAATCTGTTCCAGTGAGTAATTTCCAATAATTCTCAGGCTACCACTTGACCTCTTCAGGAAAGCCTTAATGTTTACTTACTTGGAGTGGCTGTTGAAGAAAATCACTTTGACTTGGCAGTTTTTGTTCTTTTGAAGCTATAAAAGAATAATCAATTAGCCAAGCTACAAAACATTTGCTCTTAAGTTCAAAAAACTATCTATAATTTCAACATGAACTTTTTGAAAACAAGGATGTATACTATCTTTGGTCTATGCAATGGAGGTGTTCATGCTTTATTCAGCATCATTAAATGTATACATTTGAAAATCAGCTCTTCAAAAAGTGGTAGTTGAGTGACAATTAAGGTAGATACTTTCTAAATAAAAGAAGGAGCAACTGAACACTTAACTGGTTATGTCTATTTTACAGCTTTATTAAGTCCTACATGAGCAGTTTCATAGAAAATTTGAACTAGGTAACTGCACTTCATCCTGAGCTCATTTCTTGAGCTACATCTATTTATGCTACATCTGGACATTTGTTACTCGAGCATGGCATGGCCATTCTGCACCTGGGTATCTCAGGTCCATATGCCAGGGGTTATATAAAAACTACATTTCCAGACAAATGAATCAACTTAGACTGTCACCAGCAGGTGAGAGTGTCTTAAGCCATTCTATATCAGACATCAGTATTGCTTATTAAACAAACTGCTTTCCCCCTCTGGCCTAGTACTCTACAGCCCAAGCCAAACTAGGTATTCTCAAAAGCTTACACACAGTTAATACTTATGTTATTACCTACCTACAGGACTACTTGCTGGAGTAACTGAAGCTTGTTGAGATGAACCAATGGCACTTGGTGAAGCTTTATCAAAATCCAGAAGGGACTCCTTAAAAGGAAAAGGATCATCAGCTGGGGAAAATATTAAATTCCAGATACAGATTAAACCTCCTAATTTGAAAAGATGCTATAAAGTACAGGTAGATGCATTTATTCCCTGTGCACAGTGCATGTGTGCTTTCTCAGCACATTTTTTTCTGGTAGGTGTCAAAGATTTGTGCTGTTACATAAGTGGGGAAGTGACACATACTTGCATGAAGTTATAAGTCCCTTGTATCTGAGTCATCAGATCTTGAAGCTTTTCCCTTCTTAGTACTGGATCTTTTGGAAGAGTGGAAGTAGAGCAAAATTCTGCAGCTGGCTGATGCACGGGTTTAGGCACCTAACAATACAAAAACAGTATTAAAAAATACTGGAAGACAGACAAGCTGCATTATCCAACACAGTCCCAGAGCAGGTTAGAGATGTCTGACACCACAAAGAATTTTGTGCACTTACAGACATTTTCCAAATCAAGCTTTCACTTCATAAACAGCTTACTTGGGCCACAACTAGAAACAACCACAGAATTAACTCATTTTATTTTTCCTAATAACCAAGTACCCTAAGGCAGTAAGTTTTCTGCATTTAGTGCTGAATTAAGCACATCCATTCAAAGAAACCCACATTTAAGTTGAGGGCCAAGACAAAACTTAAAGCTGTACTACCCAAGGTTTAATACATGCTTCTTCCCAGCAGGCCCTGAGCTAGTAAGTACAGATTTATTATTATTATTACTACTACGATGGCATTTCCAGAGTTTGAGGAAAGCACACCTAGGAGATATTGCAGGCAAGTTACCTAGCATTTCATTCAAGTGCTTGCATTTAGGAGCCAGATACCCTGAATGCACCAGCTCCTCCAAGAAATTACATTAAAGTTTGAGATTTGTCATACCTACAGCTGTGCCCCTCATGTCAGCCTATTGTGTTCACAAGTACAGGCTTCTCTGAATGCTTCAGGTGGTCCTTAAGAGCTCATCTCAACTGATTCTCACTTAGTAAGGACAAAATTTCAGAGAACAAGCAGAAAGTCAAGATAGGCTCCTTAAAGAAGCTCTGTTACTTGCAGAGTGACAATAACATCAAACTGCTTTCTAAATAGTCTTAACATGTATTGAGTAAACTGGGAGGAAGCAGACTTTTTTAAAAAAACTACAACTTAGATGATTCTGTAAAGGCTCATTGCTCTTCTGCTTGTCTCTGCAGCTAGAGGCAAATCAGAAACCCAAGAGCTGCATTATACGATCAGCTGGCCCAAGTGCTGATGCTCACAGGAACAGGTCCTCACACCATGTGGAAAGCAGAGGCACACTGATCTAATAGGAGGTTGTGACTTTAAAACACCGTACCAAGTCACTACAAAATATGGCAAAAGGCTATACATGTCATAGCATTCTGACTATCAAGCTAGATTCCAAGCAAGTTGAAATGCTCTAGCTGGCCAGTTTTAGGCTAACAAGCTCAGAAATGCATCACTCCTGCATTTCTTCAACAGTTATCTGAAACTAGTTGCTGGCATTTACAGAAATTCCTCTAACATGCACAGGAGGCTGGGAGGGTTTAGGAAATTTCAAAGCATAATCTGGGTACATGCATTAACTCTGAATAAGACCACTTCCAATGTGGCATACATGATAACTACATGTTGAGCTGTGAGAAATTTGGCTATTTTATTCTAGAGCAAGGGTAATACAAAGCTACACCAAGTATATCCTTTTAATTAGGATTTCTTATCACAGGAGTTTTTTTTACTGACTGTACACAAGTTTATCTTGCTGCAAAGCTTCCTAGAATAGCAAGCAGCAACTAAAGCCTTTAGGGATCCAAACCCAGGACAGAAGTAATATTCTTATTTAATCATAATTTCCTCAGTTAATTATGAGTTAAGTGAATAACAAGTCCATCACTTCAGTAGCCCTCCCTTGTAAACACAAATAATCTGAAAACACTAGTCATCATAAGCCTATTATGCAACCTACTTGATAACAAAGGGTAGTGAAGAAAGATTTAAGTTACCACACACATTCTGCAGTTGGAACTGCTAGCAGAAGCAGCTTGTGCATGTACTATTTTGTTATAGTCATCTCCTTCCCCGGGTACCCTTGGCATTATGCTGTACACCATTATGCTTATAGCTCTATCCTAACTGGAAAAGGCATCGAGGCTTGTGTGTACCATGTTAGGGCATTAAGCCTGCACTGAAACACTGAGACACACCCTCAAGTGAAGCTTGCTTTGATTGCTTCATACATTAAAGTAAACCAAGCAGAAGTAGCTATAGCACCTTGCCAAATACAAATGCCGATTTGCTACTTCTTCAGCTTAGACGTAACAAACTTAAATTTAAGATAAGCACAAGATAGAGTATGTATAAAAAAAGCATTAGTAAGTTGATGAGTACTTCAGGTTTTGTGCCTTCATGCTTTGAAGGAAAACATCAAATTCTTCAGAGGTTCTAAACTGAAGTTTCTCTGGCCTATGATCAGATGCTTCAGAAAGTAGTTAGAGGCTGGCAGCAGATTCCTTCATAGAGCTCAGTTGCCTGGTAATCTAGCTCACATTAGATTTAGGTTTGCCGATATCCTGTTTAGCACAAATGCTTCTTGAAGCACTCAAGTTAGTTTTACACTGCACTCTTGCAAGTTCAGTTTTCAGCAACTTATTCTTACAATTTAGACCTTGAACTTCCACTTTATGCATTCAGCAAGGGGTATTTTTATTTACATACAGCACATAATAGCTGGGAGTCTCAACTACTTTTCTTTTTTCTCTGGAATATCTGTGTTTTTACTTCTACTGATTAGTAGAAATAAACAAGGCTGGTCAGTGTGCCTTGACCAGTTTTAGAATTTTACTAAGTAAAATTCTAAGTGTTAGATATATATTTTTTCAGATACTGAAGGCCTATTCATACATGCCAAACCTATTCCAACATACACAGCAGCTATCTTGCATGTTAGTAATGCTCCAGTCTAAAACCCACCCTCGCCAGGTTAGTTGGCTGTAGCATGAGATGAGCTCAGGAGGTGACAACTGAGCTGGAATAACAACAGTCAGCACTGTCATGTAGTTAAAACCACCAATCTTCACTTTTACTCAGAGCAATATTCACAGCAGGTGGGGGTTAGATAGCCCAATAATAGCAAAGTTTCTCTGTGAAATCAAAACTGAGAAAGCTACAAATTCAGCCACAGCCACATTTGCTTGTCCAAGGCTGCACAAATTAAACATACAGTTAATAGAACTGTGCATCAACTCACTGTTTCATAGGCCCAGCTTAAGTACTGGGCCTTACAGTACACTTAGCTAAATGAGCTTCTTTCGAGACATACTAGAACTGGAAGTTCATTAAGAGATGTCTTGAAAAATTAAGATTTATTCCAGGTAATAAAGGAAAGGCTTGGTGACAGCTCCACAGCACCAAATGGACATGAGCCTTCATCTACCATACCTAGACCCATGCCAAGGTCAGTTTAGAGGTTCTCCCAGGGAGCCAAATGAAGACAGCTACAGAACTTCACTGCCTTCTCTTGACTTGGTTCATGTGAAAGAAGTTTCATGATCCCTCCTAAAGTCGAAGGCTATTAATTATATTTCATATATAGACATATATGCACAGCTCATAATAGAAACTACCCTAGCATTACCCAAAATGGTTTCAAGAAAGCAGTTGTAAGAACTAGCAAGGTTGACAAATACACTACTTAAAGATTAAGTACACTTTTTACATTATAATCTCTCAAAAGCTCCTAAGAAAGATAGCCAGCCAATGTTTGATGTTTTCTGTTCAAGTACATCTCCCCAGGTAGGTCATTTCTGGAGTACTTAGAAAACATGCTGAATTTACTCCATTCTGCTAGGCAACCTTTAAGCAACTTCAGAGTCCAACATTTGATTTGGTTTGATCTGGCTGACTTGCACACATGCGCATGACTATGAAGACTCCCGGGCAGCTTGCAAGTTTCTCCAACTGACAGTAACCCCTTTTCTCCTTGCTGCAAGGCTTTGTTCACCACTTAAGCCATCCATCTTTCCATCCTATGGAAAATAGGAGGCCCATCTCATTAGGAAGTAGCCTGTAATCAAGCTTTATAAATGACCTGAACACCAGAAACTCAAAGTAGGGCCAGGCATAGTTAGGCACCCAACACCAACTGGGCGCAGAGTTGCTTAGGGTGAAAGAACCAGGTTTTGCACCAGTGCCGCCACCACCACCAGTAGACACAAGAGTCTAGTCAACTTCAGGCAGAGGAAAAAATAGTCAAGCTGAAACACCTTACTCCCATTTTGTTACCCAGTGCTACATGTTACCCACTCTTTTTATGTCCTGTTCAATCTTCTGTTTGCGCTCCCGCTTCTAGGTACAAGAATATCCGTTTTTCAGTTATATCACATTTACTGACAAGCTTTACGCTTAACCATTTATTATGAATAATATGGAATTTATTGATCTGTTTTCTTACAGAAACAAGACCATGGTGCTCACAGTTCTCATTGTATGCGAGTTCAATTCCCCTAACTCTTGTGTAAATGCTGCTCCTGAGGACATAACTGAACTCTGCTTTGCTTACCATCTTCATGGCATCAGAGTTGCAGCTACCAAGTACAGACAGCTCCCCTTTGCATTTCTTCTGCTTTCCTAACTGTCTGTTCATCTGTAAGCCCTGCAATAGCTACATTTTACATCTCTAAAACATTGCTATTGTTACAATATACCGGATAGCACTATGGCTTATGCATTCATCTGGAAATACATATTTAAGCCCCTTTTACATTGCTGTTGCTTGATCTAGATGTTAGATATCTCTAGAATTAGCAGCTGTTTTAATCAAAAGCCTAAAAAAATTACTGAAGTGCTATTTGTATGCAGTCAGACAAAATATTTGATCCCTGGATGAGTCATACCTGCTTTGTAGTGATGACACTAGACAGAACCAATAGTTGGGATGAGCTAAGTTCATTCTTCTCTGCCTTATGCATAAAGCAGTTATTCAAGGCTCAAAAGAAGTAATACTGCATGATGTATGTGGCAGCAGGAACTGTCTTGCTGTTCAAACTTAATTCAGTTCTGGCAGTTAAGCTTTATTTCCCCAAAGCAAGAGTGAAATGGAGGTCTAAGTATAGGCCTACAAAATGCACCTTAAAGCTTTAGTCAAATACACTAGTGCCAAAAAACTTACAACAGATAATACTACATATGCCAACTCACTTCTTTGGGTTCCATATCAAACTTCTTTGGCCCCATCTGCTCCTTTGGCCCAACACTTGCAGGTCCCCAGGACTTCGGAGGATTCTGTAATGGCTGGGATGTCACTTGCTGCTGCTGCCTGTCAGCTGCTTCCCAAGCCTCTTGGGTCTGCTGCTTCTTTTGTTCAGGCTCCTCCCTAACACGGGCAGCCCAAGCCTTCACAGGCTCCTGCCTCTTTTGCTCTGGCTCTTCCCTAACATGCACATTCCAGGATTTCACTGGCTCTTGCTTCTTTTGTTCTGGTTCCTCTCTAGTTTGGTTTACCCACGGTTTTGGCGATTCCTGCTTTTTTTCTGGCTCTTCCTTAACCTTGGGTGACCAAGGTTTTGGAGGTTCCTGCTTTCTGGGTTCCTGTTCTTCCTTAACTTTTGCTACCCATGCCTTAGGCGACTCCTGTTTCTTCTGTTCCTGCTCTTCCCTCACCTTAGCTACCCAAGGTCTGGGTGATTCCTGGTTCTCTCGAACACGTGCTACCCAGGCTTTTGGAGTTTCTTGCTTCTTCTGTTCTTCCTCTTCAACACGAGCCTCCCAGGGCTTTGTAGACTCATGTTTTGGTTCCTCCTCTTTAACACGGGTTTCCCAAGGCTTTGGAGACTCTGGTCTTTTTAGTTCCTGCTGCCTAACACGAGATTCCCAAGGCTTTAAGGTCTCTTGTTTCTGCTTCTGCTCCTGTTCTTCAATATCAACAAGCATTTCCCAGGACTTCGGAGGGTCTTGCTTTCTAGCACTCTCAGCTTCCCAAGATTTGGGCTCTTCTGGCTTCTTCTTGACAGAGTACTCTGCTTCAGGCAAATAACGCCTGTTGAGAAACTATATAGACCAAAGAAACTTAATGGCTCCCAAGAAAACATTTTGCTGCTACAATTCAGGTCAGTTAAGATAGGTCACCCAGCTACTGAAAGCTCCTGCCCAAAAGCAGAACCTAGACAGTTTAATCACTGGCCATAGAAACTATGTAGGCAGCCATGGCTTTGACTAGACTGTAGACACCAATTATATTTTCTTGGCATGCCAGAGAAGTATGAATGAGTCTTGAACAGCAAGAGTGAAACATGCTAGAGCTGACTGGACCTGTGATCATTTTTCTCTAACTGATGGTCATAGGCTGTGCCATATGAAGTCCAGTTGCATTTTGTGAAGGTAATTCTTATCTTCAATAAGATTTACAGAGCTTTATTACTGTATTAGCAGCTGTTCTGATAAAGTAGCATCACTTCTCCCAGCAGCTCCAGTTGTTTGGAATTCCAGTAACCAAATACAGCCAGCCCTTCTTATTCTTAATAGGAGTTTGAAAACTCAAGTTACCAGATCTGAATTAGTAGAACTGGATCAAACTCCAGCCTGCTTATTCTCATGAAGTTTAGGAGAACTTGAAAGTTTGAGTTTGCTCTTTATGACAAAAGAGTAAATATCTAAATTGTAGGCTGTACAAGGCCTACTGGCTGTGATTTTTCTGACAAGTCACCAGAAAAAAACTCAAGTCATACGTTACAGTAGATTGCAAAAGCCTGTTCTAAAATACTCCCTCTAGTGGGATATCTGAGAAATAAGAATTCAGCATTAAGCATCAGCACATCTACTTCCTAAAGGATACCCCTCCTCCCTTTAGGTCTAAGCCTAGTAACTTTGGATATTGCCAGTTGAATCTTGTGTACATCAACTCAAGAGTTTGAAGGACTGTTTAAACAGGTCTTGTGCACACAAGATTCTATCTAGGGAACTCTACTTTTCTGACAAATCAGAAAGATCTACATCTTTCTCAACTCTGCCAATATTAGGTCTATTACAACAAGTTCAGCTTTTAGAGACAGCCTTAGTAAATTTTTCCTCTATACTGTAGTACATTAAGTATGTTCATATAAGTGCTGATGATTTATTTTTCTGACATGCTCCAGCACAGTGAAGTATTACTCTTTCACATCATAATTCCTCCCGATTTACCCACATACCTCAGAAATCATAGATTTGGGGTTAGAAACAGAAATGCAACCAGATCTTTAATACTTCCTATGTGTGGTAACAAACTGTTGCTCAGACTCCCCTTTGAAGTTTAGGTACTACAGAAGTGCAGATAAATTTCTGATAGGTAACAATGCTAAAGGAAAGGAGTTAGTGAGTTGCTTACCTCTTGCGGCTGTATTTCAGACTTCATAAGCTCCATAAGGGATTCTAGAGAAAGGATGTTAATTTGTTTCAACTGAGCAACTGTAAAGATGCAAATTAAACATAGTACCAAGTCTCCAATTCAATTAAAATAGTAATACTAGCTGCTAAACCAGATATTCTCAAAGCTCAGCTTGTCATTCAAAATGAAATGATTAGACAAGCTTTGTTAGACTAGGTTTTTACACTTGATTTCTGGAATTAGAAATATTCAAGTATCCACAATTCATTATTGCAATATATAATACTTATATCAGGCATTTCTCACAGCTTCAACAGAGGTTTAGTCAAAAAGCACAAACCCATCCTATTACTATCAGCAGTGAGACTGTTTTCTATTATATTAGTCAGAATAGGGTTGCAAGCCTTCCAGGTTTTGGTTACTGTATTGCAAGTGAGCTATAGCAGAGGATTAGATTTAGCAAGAAGCTACGCAAAGTCAATGCTCAATTCAAGCTTATCCCAACATTAAACAGAAATTGAACCCTAAAAATATTCCACCTGGTTCTTTGACAGACTCTCCTTTTGACATCTGCCTTGTCCTCTCAGATTTTCGATTTACTTCTTCCAATTCTTTTACTGGCACAGTGGTGCGAGGAGTCGGAATACTTTCAAAGTAACCAGAGTCTAGCAGTTTGGATAACAGGTCCTTCATGTGTTTATCTGAAGAGTAAAAAACCCATTAATTTAAGATATGAAAACTTCCAAATAAGCATTCAGATTACAGGTCTGACTCCTTATCCCTTTGGATAGGATCTTCCTACTTCAACTTCAAGTTCTCAGGTCTTCAGCAGTCAAATGTTTTAGCAAAGGAAATTGTCAGACTGGTTCATATATTACAGCAAAGGGCATCTTTGCAATGAAGAGGTAAGACTGCAGTTTGTACTTAAAAGCACACATTAGGTATTAGCAACACAAGACTAAGTTGTTTAGAACTTCCTTCCACTTCCTTAAAAAGGGATTTATCAGCTGTACATTGTACAGACTAGTGCAGGCAAAGCTAGCCAAAGCTGTTAAGGAACTGCTCTGCAGATCTCTTAATAGTAGAGCAGCATGTTAGGCAAAGAAATTAAGAAGGAACAAGGACTGCAAAAACAGGCAGGGGAAAAGATGACATCCTAGACCAAGTTTAACCCTCTGAAGTTTTACTAAAACATCATGTAGAGTGGACACATACAAAGAAGCTTCACCGAGTATTCCTTAATATGAAGATTATGTAGTTTCCTCTTAATGTAAAGAGGGATAGCAGCTGTGAGTACAGAGTAAGACCTCAAGAGTAGTAATACTAGCTACTGTATCAGAGGGGGCTAGAGACAGGGCAGTTGAGACCAGTATGTATATCCAACAGTGAAAGAGCAATCCGTCACAACAGCAGTAATTAAATGAACAAGAAAACTTGTAGCAGCCTCAAAATCAAAATCTAGGCAGCCTCAGTGAAGGCTAGAAGAAACCCAAGAAAACATAGTGGCTTCTAGCTGGCTCTCAACAGGAAGACAATCACTGGAAGTAGAAGGGAGACACTGGCAAAATCATCCCAGGAGTAGTTCAGATGTTAGCCAGGAAAAAAAAAGAGAAAGGAGAGACACACGAAAACAGAGCCCAAGATAGAGGCAACTGTTTGTACATGTCAACAAAAATAAGACAAAAGCCACCAGCTTGTAGCTTGACAAGGCCAGCTTGCACTTTGTCTATAGCAGTGTAAAAAGAGCAATGTTAACATTGGCTTGTCGGTTTGACTATCCATATGTGGAAGCTGGATAGGGCACATTAGTGCTCTGGGTTAACAGTTTCAACAATGTTATTGTCAGCAACAAATGACAGATTACTACCACATAGCCTCTACAAGACTAGAATAAACAGTACAAGCAAAGTCTGCTTGCAATGGGAAAGACAGCCCAACCAGAGTAAGCAGTTTCTACACTGAAAAGATCTAAACAGGAAGGAAAAGCTCTTGAAGCTAGAGTGGAAATACATTCTCTGGGGATGTCAGTTTACAAGCAGGGCTTTTAATTAAAGAAATCAGAGGCAAGAAAATGTGACAAGTCCTACAAATTTGAACATGCTTGGATAACAAAGACATTTCCAACAGATCAAACCAAGACTGCACTTTGGACTATTACAGCTCACAGAAAGTGCAATTAATACCTCTACCATCATGGTGGCATCTTAGCACTCTGGACAGATACTGGGTAAGAACCTGGAATGCCTACAAGATGAGAAAGTCTTCAGTGCCAGGGACCCTAGCTCTGAGGTCGCTGAAGCTTTGTAATGCACTCAAGTGTACTGAACTACTAAGTATTTCATGAAAAACCTTGTTCCAAACTTAATATATTTGCAGAGATAGCCAAAAGCTTTCCCCTCCTGCTTCTGCAACCTACTCATGCATTAGTTTTTGAATTACTGCCATAATTACTCCTGGAAGGATCTAGGCACATGCATGAGAGCTGTTGGCACATTCCTACCAACAAAAAGTGTATCCCTTTCTAAGGCAGAGACCATTACAGCAAAATAGTTACTGCATCTGTACTTAAGGTAGAATTTAGAACAAACAGCTGCTCAACTTTGGAGAGCTGAGTTATACATGACATTTTGAAGTGCTCAATCTAGCAGACTTCTACATCTATGTTAATTTTTTAATGTGTTAAAATAGCATTCACACTTCAAGTTTTAGAATAAAGTTCCATTTTTCTAAATAATACTTACATGTAGTTCCAACCACAGGTTTCTCACTGCCTTCTAGAAGGTCCCAGAAGTAAAGAGATGATTGTTCCATCTGGTCTTCAACACTAAATCAAATGAGAATTTCACCACATAGAATCATAGCTGAGATTTCTAGTTTTGTAGTATTCTACCACCTCTCTCTTTTTTTTTAAGATATTGTTTAACTTCCAGCCTTCCAGATTAAGACAATGTGCCTGCAAAGTGATTCCTGACTCCTTTAACCCCTATGGAAAAGGATTCATCTACACTTCTGTAGAACTTGAGTATGATCTAATCCGGCAAGTGTAAATTCTTCTACTGATAATTAAGATAAACAGAGCCTAATGAGGCCATAAGGCTGACTTCATTCCAAGACAGGAAGACAGCTGTAGCAGATAACCACTTTAGGGAACAGGTACACACAGGGGCTACCATCAACAGCTCCTGTTATTCTGCTGCTTGTTGAGAAACTTTGACATAGGTTCATCACCACTGATATACATTATGAATTTAAATTTTATCATGATGCACTTCACGACTCAAAGGGCATTGTGGATTACACTTTTGATGAAAGTGTAATTGGAATTTTAAGCTAAAAACAGCTCTTTTACTGAGATAAGAAACAGACATTCAGTATCCATTAGTAAGCAGCTCTCCCTTAGTGTTAACTAAGAGCAAAGATTAAGCAAAATGAGCGCATTAGCAATATTAAGCTTAGGAACATAAATCATGCTTGAGTGTGAAAAGACACTTGTCCATAAGATGTCTTAGCTTGCAACTTAATGACAGACTTTTCCTTTTTAAAATTGAATTCTTACTGCACTTATAAAACAGACTAGTCCTACAAAACTTATAGGGGTAATATTATGAGCATGATACCAAGTAAATGCTTAGCACACACTGTCTCTTGAGACAACCTGTTGGTGACACTGAGTGACATTTAGAGCTAAGGTATCACAACCCTACTCAGTCAAATTCCTTGAATTGCTTTGAAGATGAGTATAACCACCTCCACACAGATACTTCATATTTGTTTATGAACAAATAGATCTGTATCATCAGATTAACCGGAAACAGTTCTGTGTTTATTACAGTTAATTTCACAGACAGTGGAGAGCTCAGTGAAACAGCATGCCACCAGCTTTCCTGCTTCATGGTGGCATTAGACCAATTCTTTCCAGAAAAAGACATAGTATTTCAGGGCTTGTGTCTCTACCTTGCACAACTAGGGTCATAATTACTCTGAGCCTTGCAGAGAGTCTGTGGTATGATGTATTCCTGCTACATTCCCAATCTCAGACAGCTGAGAACACTAAAACAGAATTTTAATTAGCATCCTAAAACTTAATATTTCAAGATATGGTACTGTCAAATAGAGGACAAGCACTGTTGAGTGTAGCATACCAATTAGACAAAGATAACTTTGAACATACCTCAAGTTCTCATTTCTTTCTGGACATGTCAGTTTTGCAAATCTTATGAGGTAGTCTAGTTCTTTAGAAGGCAAGTATATTGCACCATTCACACCACCTTTGAAATCCTTCTGGACATGCTCTTGTGTGAAGTTCTGCAGCACATACTGAACTTGAAGTATCGTACGCAGCTTTTTCTTCTCTGCCTCAAGCTTCAATAGACTCTCTCTTCGTTGAGCCTTTCTCTGGGCTTTCAGCAGCTGTTTGAACACACACATTCAACAATCAAACAATGGCCAAGTAATATTGACTGAATTGATTAAAAATAGCTATTCACCTGGGGAAAGTTACAGAAGTTCCCAATTCTGTCTTGAGATATCCAAGACCTTCGAAGTTCCTCCCCTAGCTGAGCTCCTGTACCTGCACTCAACTCCATCTAATGCAGCTTTAGTCAGCCTGAAAGCTGGAGGTTTCACTTGCCTTTACTAGGCCTTTAAGGCATTTAGATCTTGATTCTAGATAGCACTGATCCCTAGCTGCTTTGTTCTAGCTCCTTTCACAAAAAACAGAACTGATAAGTTACTACTAACACGAAGTGATCACCTAGGCTTTGAACATGCTGTTTAGTGATACAGAAGTCTTCAGCTGCCTTCTCACTTCAGTTTGAAGGATGTACTGGAATTCTACAATACTCCCTTCCTTCTGTTGGCACAAGACTGAACCACTTCGTTAAATAAGTGACAAGAGAAGTCTGAACACAGATAATAGCTCCCAGATTTGGCAAGAGGTTTTGTATCACATTAATATAACTATGCAGCAGAAACTACTCTAACAACTTCAGAACTTAAAATGTCTCAGTATGGGGCATTGTTTCATAGCAAGATCTGAAAATTCACAGCTTTTCAGAACATACTGCAAAGAACATTAGGGGCAATTCTCGCATACCCATGTATTTGCCATATTGGCTATTGAACTCACATTGGTAAAAGTGGGGCCAAAGTGTTTTAGCTTTAATTTATAGCCCAAGTTCAAGAACAAGCATGAACTGGTAGAAATTAATGCTAGGTTTGTTTAGTAAACATGTACAGAAAAAACAAGGCCACAATATTGTTTAATTTATGAGCAGCTGCATATGAAAACAGTGTGAAGGAATCCAGTATTTTTAACATTCATACAACATACACAATATTTTATACTTGACATACAGTAACAAAGAGAACCCAAAGCAACAACATGGCTGAAAAGATTCTGCTTATGTGGTGCAATAAACCTCAAAGCAGTACCTGTAATTAGTATATATGCACACACACAAAGCCTCTGTAAACAAAATTGTTTGCATCTCAGCCAACACTGAAGAGCCATTTGCCAGCCCTTCGGACTTCTAGAAGTGGGAGAGAAGCAATGCCAGAGCAGTGACTAATCATGTTTAGGATCCCCAGCACTAGCTCAGATCAGATCTTCAAGGACAGCATTTGCTTAACCAGGAGATCAGTTTCTTCAATAAATAAAATGTTGCTTGTATAAAAACACTGCATACAGTGCTTTAAACCCTGAATAAAGCCCAATAAAGCTGTATATCTATAATCTACTGTAATTAGAGACAGACAGCCATAGAAAAGTAATTACCAGCAAACTCCTCACATTTTGGTGAAGTGTTGCTGAGAAATGTATTCTTTAAAGAAGCCAAAGTGACTTACTGTTAATCCCAGCACTACCGCTTGCTGAAAAGGGATCATTAAAAGAATCTGGAAGAGACCTCAGCAGGTCATTTAGCACAGCCTCCAGACCAAAGCAGGGCTGGCACTGACTCCCCAACTAGCCATGTTCTGGGATGCTTTCAATATCTGCCTACATACAGCTTAAATTCCACAGCTTCTCTAAGCTGCCTCTCCCATGCTTAATTATCCTCAGAATAGTTATCCTACCTAGTTTGAACCAGTTTAAAATTTATGGCCATTCTCCTGTCATCTACCCTGGCCTAGCTCTATCCCCTCAATAATCTTTGAGATTTGAAGGCTAATATTACATCTTCTGGCAAACCTTTGCTTATCCACACTTCAGAAGCCAAGTGCCTCCAGGCTCTCTGTGGATGTTTTGGTAGTACATCATCCTGATGTCCAGCACTGGGCTAAGTAAAGTTTATCTACATCTTACACTGGAAGACCAAAATATACTGACCTGGAGTCACTAGCAAACACAGTCAAGTTCTGATGACTTTAGGTACAAGTTCTTATGCAGGTATATAAAACTATCACAGAGGCCAGCAATAAACCAAGCTGTCATTCTCTACTGTAATTACTACTCCAAACAGTTTAAACTCATTCTTTCCCTGAGATCCAAGATAGAAACTTCCACATATTTTGCCCACTACTATATGAACACAAGCATTAGAAGAGCACAATCATTTTAAGGAGGGTAAGTTTACCCCACAAACATCGGTTATCTTGTAACAATACAGGGAGCATCATTTTATACTTACATCCTGGCTAAGGCCTGAAAAAGTCTTCTGAAGCTCCTTGGCAAATTCTAAGTTGTGTACTACTTCTTCATATTTCTCCACTGCCTCCTACAAAAGAGGAAGCAGGAATAAAACATAACAGGTTCAATTGTAAGACCATGCTATTTTATAATCTTAGTTTCAAACAACTAGTTTTCAGACAGATTTTATTCTATTCTAGATTAAGTACCAGTTACAGTTTACATAAGTCATTCATGGTTGCTCAAGATTCAGTACAAAGCCAGCTGCACAAATAACCTAGTATCTAACCTGGATTAGACTCTCTAGGCAGAATCTCCTACAACACTTAGTATATTATTGTCAAAAGAGTTAAGCCTACATATCAGTTAATTTCTTTCCCCTCAGCCCCCCCACCCTTTTGTTTCCAAAGGCTTCAGCATCAACAGTAAAGGAGCTATTTAGTCAGGCACTGATATGCAGGCTTGGAAGAAATACAGGAGAAATGCAATTTCAGCACAGAATGTTCACTTACAGCTAAGCATCAGAGTGCTTTCGGGTAACTAATTTCTACGAACTTTAGAAAGCAGGCCAGGCAGAAATGAGTCATTCTGAGTTTTGCTTCCACAAATGAAGCAATGCCTTCTATCTTCTTCATTAAGAGCTTTAACATTTTATTCTCCAATCTTTAAAAAAAAACCTAGATTCTTAAAAGCATTTCAATACTTTTTTTTTTAAATCTCCCTTTCCCCTCTAAGTCTGTTCATTTTATGTCTTCTTCATAGCTCTGAAGATGCAAAATGCTATAAAACAGATACGATTTGAAGGTATGTGCAACATAAGACATGCCTAGGTAGTAACAAGTTAAATAGTTTCAGATTCACACACATTTTCCACTTCTAGTATAGTTTAAGAGTTAATAAATTTTTAGGTCTATTTAACAAAACCATTTTAACAAAAGAATGAATATTAATGTTAATGCATGTTTCAATACTGCAGTGCAAGTTTAATCTACTGTCCTGATAACACCAAGAACATCCAAATTGACCATCTATTTTTCTTACATAATTGGAAAACAAGTTAGATTTGCTCTGCAGTCTCAATCTGCTTGTTCAGTTACTTTTTTGCTACTTGTAATATACTACACATCTCTAAACTTGAATGTTACTAACAATAAGTAACAAGTTTTCGTAAAGCATTCCGTTTAGTTTTAAGTTCTCCTCACACAACTTACCATGCAATTTTAAAGAACTAATGAGCAAGTTCACTTAGTACTTTGGAGAACTTGGCTTTTAAGATTCAGTTGTGTGTCAGATGTGTGGACACTATCAAGAGTTAACAGTAAGTTATTAGGTAGATTGTAATAATTTTACCCTTGACCCTACGGGCTCCAGGGTAAAGCTAAACACCTTAAAACATCAAAAATCAAAAATCCCATCATCACTGTTGAGAGAAGCTACAAGTCAACCCACAGGAAAGCATTGTCATGCAGTCAATACCAATATTTATCAACAAAATGACTCAGTGATAACACTGAAAGCCTGCTCACCTTGCAAAACAACTTAAATATTGACAGGGAAAGGATATTTAACTTGCTGTTGCTCATCTTTGATTTTTTTATTCCCTAACACAAGGTTAGCACACCCAGTTAATTCTACAGGTGTTCATCATAAGCAGTTTAGCTCAAGACCCTGGTGAAACAAGTTGATCTGATGTGTACTTCTCTCCCTTTATGAGAGGCAATAAAGATTACATGAAGTTATCATTGGAGATGGAACTCTGACAAAGCATTACATGCAATTAAGCTTTGCATTAGACAAGCTATTAAATTCTGCTCTAGCTTCAAACACTACAGCCAGCTATCTGTACCCACATTAAGAAGGTGCGTCTGAAAGACATACAAATGCAGTGTTCCCGTATCCTAACGGCTGAAAGGGTAAGTTAGTATTAGTTGACTGCTGAAAACTATTGTAGAAGTACCTATCAAAGGCAATAATTTGAACTTGTCCACCATTGTCACTTTAACAAAACTGAATCTTATTTGCCATTTTAGAAGTTTGAGATATTCTAGAAACTGAATTCAAACCCTTAAATCAACCTCAGCTTGCAAGACTGAAAGCCAGTAACTGAGACAGCACACAACTTCCAAAGCTGTAGGTAAATGTCTGCAGCAGCAACCTGCAGACTTTCACTCCCCCTTTAGTCTCCCACTTATTTTTATTTCATTTCCACTGGATAGTCTGAAAGGTCTACTAAAGATATTTGGAGTAGCTTTCAAACTTCCACAAGGCTTCTAGGGGAAGTAGACTGTTCAATAGTGTCATTCCATTAGTGACAGATAAAAAGTGTTGTTTGTAATACCTAGCATCTAATCCCAGCAGACTTGAGTCTATACATTCCCACATTTAGTCAGAAGCCTTTGGGGGAACTAAAAGGTCACGCACTCTGTTTCAAAACATCACATTTTATTTATTCTACTTCCATACTTACAAAGGCAAAGCAACTTACCCTGTTTGGTTCTAAAGTATTAAATAATCATTCACTTCAATATCTACTCTGCTTCCAAGTTATAATTTCCCCTATTACCCCATTTTTGACTAGCTTTCATTTACAAAGAACTCAGTAAGAGAACACTATGTGTTCTCTCATACTGCCACCCACTGAAATAAATGTTTCATTGACTTCTAGCTTTAGAGTTCATCTGCAGGATTAGTACTCACTCAAGTATCAGTGCTCCTTATCACATGATTCATCTTTAAGGCATCCATGAAGTACATTAAAAGACAACTAAGATAACCAAAGTGATAAACCACAGGCCTCATTTAAACTCTTTGGATTATGCAAAATAAAGTTACACAGATATGCTAAAAAACTTAATTGTCATATTATAGTTTGTTCTACAGTCCATTTTAGTCCAAGCTGGGGGAGGGAAGAGGAAAAATAGTGCTTTAGTACCTATTCAGTACCATTTCTGAAGCAGGTATAATCTAGCTTTATGAAGCCTACCACATCTGCTGAGTAGCAATATTACATTGTGGCATTCCAAGTTACAGCTACCATAGGTACAAAAAGGGCATATTATTCTGACAGCATCTAAGAGTAGTAGCTACTCTCAGCCATCTAAAGGCAGCGCTGGAAGGACACAGAAATCCCAAGGGCACCTCATAGCTAAATTACTGTATTAGGGAAGCCTTTAGGTCCTGTACAGTCTAGGCTGGAGTCTCCCACTCTACCAACAGAAAGTGCTGATGGATCCTACTTTAACAGCTACCCATAACAGACAGCATTGCACAGCTAGCAGGGCAGGACATTAAAACACCTCTTGCTGAAGAAAAGAGAATTTGCTACTTTGAGTCTTGAGGGTTGTGTTTACGTATTGCAGTGCCATGCAGATAAACTGCATATGGACATTTCATCAACAAATATGGGTGCGGGAGCACTGGGGCTGGAAGTCCACAGAGCAAGGATGAACAAGACCTTTTACTACTTCATTAAATATGAAGGTTAAAGCAGGAGACAAAGCCTGCATGCACTCACTGTTCAGCTCAACTAACAATAAATTATCCATTTGTTTTGTGAACAATACTGCTGGAAGTCTGAAGCCATGGTTTCTGGGAAGATTTACCAGTATCCCCTTCAGCAACCTGTCTTGACATGCCTGAAGGTCTCAAGTCCATCCCTTCTCCCATGTCAAGCAGTTCAAGCTTACCAATTGGTCTTGATTGAGAGCTTCTCCCTTCTTGAGGCGATCTTTGTAGTCTTCCAATTTGAGCTGGAAAAAAATCCAAAGGCAATTTGTTACACTGATTTCTCTCTAATGTAGAGAACTGGGCACGGGGAGTGAAGTTAAATACTCTTTTGTGTATTTTTGGTAGATTTGCAGGCCGTAGCAGAAGAGAAATTTTATTGTCTCCTCTTACTTTCAGAGGACAGGAACATTGCCAGCTCAAAGGCATGGTAATACTTGGTTTGAGACTCAAGGCTGCCTGCTTCCCTTTAGACCTTTGATCTTCCATTCCTTACTTTCTGCCTTTCTCTCATTTAAAGACAATGCTAGTATATTGACCCTGGATCTTTAACAGCTTCAAAAGTTTCCAGCACTATCCTTGAATAATCCTACTTAACTTTTCACAACATCCTTGCAAAAAATTCTTGAATAATCCTACTTAACTGAAGCTGCATTTTTTGCAAGGATGTTGTGAAAAGTTGTCAGAATTTCATTCTTTAATTTAGGGGGAAAAAAAGACTTATTTTAATATACTGAAACAGTCTTTAAAAGCTGAAGTGACCCATGCAAAATTAAGCTGTTAAATTCCAAATTTCTTTATATACACAGGAAAAGGAACAGGGAATTCACTGCTATGAAGTCATATACTAGTTTGTATCTACCCATACAGAACCCTGTTTCTAATCTAGCACCAACACAAGGCTAGGACTAGGAATACCCTGCAAGTATCCAGCAAGTCCCAACACTTCTCATTTTCTTGACTAATATGAAGTCATATACTAGTTTGTATCTACCCATACAGAACCCTGTTTCTAATCTAGCACCAACACAAGGCTAGGACTAGGAATACCCTGCAAGTATCCAGCAAGTCCCAACACTTCTCATTTTCTTGTGAGGCTATACTCTTGCACATAAGAGAATCAGAAATACTACAGAAATTCACAAGGATAAGCTTCCTTCAATAGCATTAGCACACAGAGTAGCTTAATCACACAAAGAAAGTAAGTTTATCTGACGTTATTCAAAAGTAGTTATGTATGCCTGCCATTTGGATGGGAGTCATCAGCAAGACAGCCCTTCTTACATGAGAATTACAATCATCCCCCCTAGATCCAAAAACAAAGTCTCACCTAGTCTCTCCTTTCACTTTAAGGAAAATCAATGGTTTTTCTGACATTTACTAGAATCCACAACATACTGAAGCGGTTTCTTCATTTAAATGCTTCTCCTATACTAGAAATGATAGCACCATGATTTCCTTAGTTTTTACCAAAAATAACATGAAAAACATGCATAGTCCTAACTTTCAGTCACTGGGGATTGCCAAAGTTTTTTGGAACGCAAATGCCTCACCAGCTATAGCCACAGTATTTTAGGGGCGTAATTACTTTATTTTCCTTTTTCCCCCCTCTAATACTATCCTCTCTCCTCACCAAAATCATCTTTAAGCTAAGTCTGAGTTAGAGCTTTTATATTCAAACCTCCCAATCCTTTCTAGGGAGATTGGTCTCTAAAAAAAGAAAAGCCAAAAATTCTATGTGAAGTGAAAGGCAATGCTTAGTTAATCCAGTTTAGCATTTGCATGGGTCAGAATAAACACTGTTCCTTTTCTGCAGTTTTAGATTTATCTCTACATCCTGATGAGATGCATGCAGTCAATAAAAATATGCATGAAGATTGACAAGACTAAGTCATTGCCAAGTCAGGTCTAAACTAGCTCTGATCAAATGCAGTCTAAAGTAATACCCTGATCTTAATGAAAAGATGTCAGCTTTGCTAACTACCAGAAGTACACTGCAAAACCAGCAAAGAACTGAGTTACAGAGAACTATTTAGGTATATTCCCAATTTCTTGAAACCATAACACTATCTCAGTGCCAAATGCAAACAGTCTGTTTCAGAAGTTTACAAAACTTGTTTGCTTTACACTTGCTCTAAAAGATAACCCAAACAGCACAAAAAGCCAGTAGCAAGCCTGAACTGCAGCCTGTGCTCAGGTCTTCATATACATTCTAAAAGACTATTTTTCAAGAAGTTATGCAGCTTCATCAAGCACATTTTCATTAAACATTAATTTCACAAAGGACAAATTAAGCACACCAAAGCAAAGAACAACCAGTTACCTTCTTTTTCTCAATGTTCCTGATCTTGTGTTTGAGGCAGATAAGCCCATTATCAATGTAAGTCTCGTACGCCTGGGAAGGAGAGGCCGCCGAATTCAGAGCAGACTGCAGGGGGCTAGAGGGAGGCTGGCTCTCCCCGGCCGGGTTCACCTGCTGCTTGGCCGCCTTCATGCTCTTGTCCTCCCCCTCCTCTGAGCGGCCTGAAGGCGAAGGGCGACGGAAAGGGGCTTGGGAAAGCTGCACCATTGAAATGGAGAGAGCTGCAAAGAAACTGCTGGCGTTTAGTTGGCAGGCTCCGTTTTAGGTTACTCCTTCTCTTAATACATATGAGGAAGGACAGGACGTGCTGCCACGGAACAGAGACGGAGGAAAAATTCAGAGCTTTCACTCTTTTGCCCTCCACCTTTCAAAAAATATCTATAGCAAAAAAACGTGAAGCAAGAGTCTAACTTTGCATTGTTTAAGCCTCCCCACCCACCCAGACACTAGAAAACCTCTATGTCAGCAGAATCAGCCAGCACAGGGGATGATTCGAGAAACCCAAGTGTCCATATAAAACTAGGCTCATTTCCTGCACGCATCGCCCACAGGGGGAGAAAAACTGCAAGCAAGCAACTGCAGACCTGCCGCGGCCTCACACCCTGCCTTGGGGAGCCGCGAGCTGCAGGGCCCCATTTACAGTTTCCTCCCCCACACACACACTCACTCACTCCATTAGTTTTATCCCTTGGTGACCTTAGCAGCAACCTGAACATGAAGGTAAGACAAAATAAATTCACTTCGGAAGTGAAGATGGGAAAAAAAATGCTTATTAAGCCAAACTGCAGCTGCCGGTTTGGTTCCAAGAGCATCACCCTCCCCAGGGCGGCAGCCTTCACCTCCACGCCAGGCTTCGGAGGGCAAAAGATTTAACCTTGAGCACAGATTTTTTTTTAAAAAAAAAGGAAAAAAAAAAAAAACAGCAGATGCAACTATCATAGCCACCTCCCAACTACCTAAAACGACTCCCCCTCCTTCCCTCCTCCCTCTTCTCAATCCACGCAATGACACTACATTTCTGCCTGCCCTCCAGCCACGCAGGCCCGTAGCGCGCATTATCCACCTCACGGCGGGGATAAGCGGGAGGATAAGGGGGAGGAAACAACTTAAAAAACACAAGACAAATAAACCGACATCCGCCTT
>NW_010579925.1:67860-78477 GCF_000705375.1 Tinamus guttatus
GTCGCGCGCGCCCCGCGCGGGGGCCGTTACGCGGGCGCCGGGACCGTTACCGCGCGCGGGGGAGGGGGCGGTGCGGCGTGTGCTGCGTCGCCCCTCAAGGTGACCGGGAGCCTCCGCCGCTGGGGAAGGGCGCTGGGATTTGGGAGCTGCCGTGGCCCAGGTGCCCTAGGATGCGGGATTTCCTGCAGGAGCTTCCTGGGAGCCCCAGGCAGCAGCAGGTGCAGGGCAAGTGGGCCTAAGTCTCCAGGCCGCGCTCCGTGTCACCTCGGTGGAAGTCGATCCAGCTGCTGAGCTGCTTCACTGGCACCTCTGGGTGGCCACAGGAAACCTCAGGCATTTTCGTTCATGCCATTTCATTCATTTAAGCCTAGAGGAGGGTTCTGCCACTCTGTGGCAGAGCCCCTTGAGGAGATTTCCAAGGCTGGGTCTTTTTTTGTGTAATAAAAGATGTGTATGTCCCCTAAAAATGCAAGCACTTCGTGTAAGCACTTAATAGCGAGTAATGTGTTTAAAACCACTTGCAAAGCTCGAACCTTAGATTTACTCACCTTCTTAGGGTGCTACCCACAGCAATAAACATTACAGAATATTTTTGCTCTTACAGAAGATCCCGTGCATGCTCGGCTTCCTGCCCTTGACTTCAACAGGACCTGTCATAGTATCTGACAAAGTAAGGCTCGCTTATCTTTCCACTATCAAAAACTTATGCTGAAAGTTTTTCAAATAGATCTCTGTTCTTTGTGTGTTTTTGTACAAAGCTAGAATTGATGGGCTAGATCCTTTCAAAGTAATTATAAAATGAATGATTAATTAATGCATATATTAATAACAAGTCATAATTAATGTTCAGGCACTTGGGACTCTTCTAGAAATCATAATTACGCCTGACAAACTACATTATGGTGCATTTTTACAATTAGGAAATTGTACAAAAGAGGAAAAAGATGAAAGGAGGATTCATAAGAACCCAAATGATATTTAAACCCAAAGGATAATTGACTTTGACTATGAAAACAATAGAGAACACCTATTTGAGACTGACTGTATATTTGGAGTGTTTATGTGTAGCCTCTACACTAACTTGAACAGTATTAATAATGCTGCAAGGTGAAGCACTTCAAAATCAGAAAATGCCAGAATAAGGAGCTGCCTAAATTAATTAGTTTAGCTCTGTTTTGCAGATCCACCATGATACCATCTTTAAGTAGATGATTATGGGTTATTTTTGCCACACAGTCCTAAACTCTTTCAGTAGTCCCAGCTCAGGAATGTGTGTGTTTTATTCCAGGATCTGAAGAGGATTGCTCTCTCACATGAGTTAGAGGAATATTAGTCTAATGTTAGTTATTATTCTCAGAGGAACACTAGCCTGAGCTGCAGGCAGGGTCCTGGAAGAAGCGGAGGGAGTAGGAAGCATGTTGCTGCAGGCTGTGCTCTGCTGCAAGGCGTTTTCCCTGTACACACTGGGGCTCGCTGCCTGCTCCTCAGAAGCAGAGGCCAGAGAGTCTGGTTGAAGGATGCTTCGCTCAGTGTCCAGAATGACACAAGGTGTCCCACAGCATGATTTCTAACCACCTTTTGCAAATGTTTCTTAAAGATCCAGTTCCTGTGTCCCAGTGTCTTTCCTCAGCTTGCTCCAGTTCCTCTTTTATTCTCCATGTTCTCCTCAGGACCTTCTTCTTCTACCTCCATGCTCAATCCTGCTCACCAGACCAGTTCACATTCCAAAAAAAACTCTCGGGCAGTCCCCTGCCAGTTTCCTCTTCTCCTTCAGTCCTAAACTCACCATAATTCTGGATTCCTTTGGCTGCTTTCCATTTCCTTCACTTCATATTTTGTCTGTCTTCTGCATTTGAATCAGATATTTTGGGTTTTTTGTTCAGTTATTTCCCAGGGGAAGAGCAAAGGGAGACGTAACGATAAGCATCAATAGTTACTGTGCCTGAGAACAGCTGTTACAAGCTTGGTCCAGTTTTGCCCATGTAGCTTCAGGCCAAAAGGGGTGTATTCAGTTAAAATCTATGTTAACACATACAAAATCTGCAAAGGAATGGAGTTGTGCTCACTGGCAGAAGCATCTTTGGAGAATTTAAAAGCTCAGCTGAAAGAACTGCCCGTGGAATATGTGCCAGCTGACTACCTAAAAGCTGATTTTCTTGGAGACAGGAGCAGGCATGTTGTACAAAAGCAGGTACTCAACAAAGCTGAAGTTCCTGTTCCCAGGATTTGGGTTACTGGAGTTTCAGGAAAATAGTGAAAGTGCAGAAACAACCCAAGGAGCTGTTTTTTTCCTCAAGATTGGAAGATTTCATTTTGAACTGAAAAATCTGTTAAAGTAAAATAAATAAATAAATAAATAAATAAATAAATAAAACACCTGGGAAGTACAGGCAACCTTAGCAATAAGAGGGACCAGCTGAGAAGAAGAAAAAATTTGCTCTGGTCCAAGCAGTACAAACAGCAACACCTGCTACTGTTTCTCTGTGCTTACTCAGAACTTATTCAAGCCTCAGCTGCAAAAGATGAATCATTGCAGAATAGGCATTCACACAAGGTTTCTTCTTTTGTGTGTGTGAAAGAAAAAAAGAAAAGAAAAAAATACCCAAGAAACCATGCTCATTTCCAATGGTGAGATTAAAGAGAACATTTGCCCATACACACTTTGTAATAAGGACTGGTAAATGAAAGTGGGTATGTCATTTATGTCCGAAACAGAAATATGTTTTATTTACAATATGAAAAAAAAGTTTGCGTGCTTATAAGCTTTTGAAAGTTGCAGCTCACATGTATGTGTGTTAGTGCTTTGGTAGCTAAACTGTCTCCAGCATTTACATGTGGAGAACATTAAGTCTCCAAGGCTTTGAGTGACTTTCGCAGTCTGGTGTAAGGTCCACCTTCCTCTTCAGAATACGGACTGTCCTCCCGTGTTTCTGTGTTTCTACTGCTGGGCATATGAGCAGGAGCCTCAAATGATGCAGAAGAGGTAAGAATTAGAGGACGTCAGGGAAACACTAGAAATTTGATGCAAAAATACTGTTAAAATATTAGCAACCTTGCAAAATTAGCCGCTTAAAAGCTAGAGTGTGTTGGAAATAACATTTCCTGTACAGACAATACTAAATCGAGTCATTTTATGTCTATCTGTTAGCATTTTGACAAATCATTTAAATATATTTAAAGCACTATTTTTCTCCTTAAATCCCTCCCTCTCTCCTCTTTTGTTCTGTGCCCAGGATGGACGTGCCCCAAGAACAAAACTGGATCACGCACTAAAGCAGTTTTCGTGTGCAGGGCTTGTACCTGATTTTTGCAGAATTTAAACTTATGGTGAATGAGCAAGATAACTGCAGGAAAAGCCAAAGTGATTTCATGGTCAATGGAAGCGAGCACTGACTTTTAAACTAGATTTATTCCTACCTCTGCTACAAACTTCCTACATAATGTATAGGCAAATCACTGCCCTAGAAGTTCACGTGGATATAATCTTTATCTCTTGCATGGCCTAGGATTGGCTGCAGTTTTCCTGAACATTCACAGCTTCAACTAACACGAACAGGAGAGATGCTCTAAGCATAATATAGGCCCTCGTACGCAAAATACGCTGGAGAAGGAGGTATTAAGTGTCTCATATTCTGCACTCAGAGTTAGTAACATCTGTGACAATTTCTCAATATTTTGACTTTTACCTATAGAAAAGGGGGATATTCCCCTCTCCACTTTTCACACATATGCTGGTGTTAAAAAAAAAAAATAGATACCTCTGTGAACTAAATACGAAATATTGTAGAGCCAAAGAGCATGTAGAAGAGTAACTACATTTCAGGTTAGGAGCAGAGTGGAACAGAATGCCATAAATAAGGAAGTGGGTCATACCATGGACAGTAAATACTAAAATATTTAATAGCCACTCATTCGGTATGCACTATCCAGCCTATGTATTGTTCAAGTCCTACAGAAATACACCATGTTATTAACCTCATAATAAGACTTTATCATTTCTATAGATAGCCACATTTAGGAACTGAACTGTGAGGAATCTTGATTCTGGTGTTGTCTTAATTTCTCAATGCTTCAGCTGGAAGCAATAATGTTCGAGTAAAATAAAGACAGGAAGTTAAATGGAAGTTAAATGCGTGAGTAAATGCTTGGTTTATTTCCTCACATAAAACTAACTGTTTTTTTTTTAACATATCTTTATTATTTAGTTTTGTTAGTCTACAAAAATATTTTATTCCTAAATATAGTGGAGAGTTCTGTGACTGAAAGAGTTTAATATGGATACTAGCTTTAAGGCTGCACATATTCACAGTTCTGCATAGGGCCTGACTAAATGATCCTCCCAGCAATTCATTCCCCTGGCAGACCCCAGATAGTCCTTTGCTTCTCTGCTTCCCAAGAAATAACCATAAATTGCTAAGTCTCTTGGCAGTCTTCCCCCTCACAACATTTCTCTGCATCATTTTTCACCAATGTGAAAGACAAAAATGGAAGACCCCAGAGTACAGGGTGAAGAAGGGTGGCCTGTTAGTGCCATCTCTATCCTCTAGTGCTTTATAACAGCCTCAAATCTCTGTTGCTGGTGCCCTGTTCTCAAATTACTCCTCTGTTGCCTGGGGAAAGCCCAGTTCAACAGGGCCTTTTTTTCCCTGTGTAATTTCTCCCCGGTCAAGCTCCTTTGCAGCAGCAAGATCCTGTAGCCACTTCACCTCAGAATTTCCCTTGTGCTTCTCTGTTCTTGCCTTGTTTGACTGAATAATAAAAAAAATGTTCATAAATCAGCATATTTAAAAAAATAGATACAGATATGTATCAGAAATAATGCTTACAGTTTATAACAGCTTAAATCATCCCAACAATTTCATAAAACTCTTATCAGAAAATGAGCACAATATGTTTATCTGGGGAACCTGAGAAATTGTGTCTTGATGTTTTTTTCTCTGCTGTTAAAATCAAGTAAATGTGGGATATTGTTTTAGTCACCTGCCTCACCTAACTCCTATTTTCATCTCCTCAAAGTAGTTATTACAAACAGTAGTTCAAATGCTCCCTCTTAAAACACTTGCATAGAAACTAATCTGTTTTTTGTTTGGTTGTTTTTTTTCTCTCTCTCATTAATCAGCCATGCCAAAAAAACCCACACACTCTCAGGGCAACAGTTTGATCAAGTACTCTGCATTTTAAAGCTGGAGCTGGCAATATGAATGCAGCCAGTCACACAGGTACCAGCACATGGCAGCTGGCACCACAGGGAGCATAAAATATGCTTGATCCTGCAGGTTGTTTTTCCGGTCCCTAATTAAACATGCCTATAAAGCCCTGCTTAACTGCATGCTTTTGAGTAATTCCACTGACTTCATAAGACAATCTATATACTCTGTGGATTTAGTTTTTGTGATAAATTCATATAGAAAAGCATCCTTGTTTGAAGTCGTTTTTCCTGCTCACAATAAATGTGATTTTAACAGGACTGTTCATATTAATGAGAAGTAGTAAATGTTCTGTCCGGATAAAAATCTTGACAGCTTCCCCAGCATAGTGTCTGTGGGCTAATGGAAAGGGACATGAAAGGCCTTTTCCTTAAAGTGTTTATGAATAACTGCTTACTCTCTGTATTATTCATGTAATTCAGATGCATATGTATTACTAGGTTCTAGAAGTTATGAACACTGCTCAGTGCAGTGATCCTGATTAACAGCAACAAAAAAAAAAAGTAAAACAAAAGCCCTGGTGTTTCTGCAGCACTTTGAACATGTGAACATGCAGGGATGTACTGTTACAAAAACAAGCAAACAGAGCTATGAATAATGTTGTCAGAAGACACTTGCCTATTATATTGCTATTATATTGCCTATCCACGATATTGTTTCTCTTGTTCTTATACTGCCAACCATTTAGTAGTCGCAGCTCTGCCTTTTTCTTTGCTTGTGACAAAGTTTATTTTCCTGTGTAGCTCAAGTTTATGTTACAGGAAGCTCCCTAAACCAGAGCTACACTAAGCTAGGTAGACGTATCTGCTCTCTGCAGAGAAACAGAATACAGACACCACACTGCTGGCTTTGATTTTATAAAGATATTTGTGGCCGTATTAAATGCCAGCATAGTTTATAACTATTTTTTTATTTGTCTTGCTTCGTTGTCTTTTGAGCTACGTCTCAGCCTGTCTTACCTAACAGCTGCTTTTCTTTTCAAGTGACATAGAGCATCCACAGACCAGACACATTCCCAAGCAGAAAACCGCCCCGCTGAGAGCAGTACGATGCCGCTCAGCTCCTCTTCTGTTCTTTCACCTCTTGTTTGATGTAGCCGAGGCCACAACACACCAGACCTTGATGATTACAAATGTTCCTTCAGGTGGAACCTAAATTAGTAGCATAATTCACCTCCGTTCTCTTTGACAGAACTTAAATAAAATGTTTTTCTGAGGCTTTCTTTTCCCCCACAAACAAGCATTTCACACTGCTAATGAATACATAATTTTATATATATGTATTAAAAATATATATAAAATAATTATTTACTCTGAAATTCTATATGTAGATTTCATATCACTGAAAAAATAATACATTAAAACATTTCTAACTTTATTTTTTCAGATTTAGCTGATGTTACTGTTAAAGTGAGGAACACTATTTAAGCCCACAGGCTCAGCTGAGCATAACTTTTCATGGGAATGTACCTTGAATATTGGTCTCAAGAACCAAAAAAAAAAGCAAAATAGCATATTTGGATTAGATGCCTTCTCAGCCCTGCAAGCAGCCTGCCCCTCTGAGCGGAAGGGACAGCACACAGAATCGTGCTGATGTTGCAGAAAACTGTGAAGCAAACTATCAAATTGCTGTAAGCATCGCCATGTGTGGACACAGCAGCCTGCTTGAAGGGCTAAGTGTGATACATCAGGCCCCTGCCCTGTTTCCTGAAACAAGAACTGAAACTCAAATATAAGCTAGATTCTGATAACATTTTCCATAATTGCATTTAAACTTTCAGGTTGTATTCACCACAAGGATCTGAAACGAAGTCACTACTATTTTACATTTACACTGCTAATATTCAGGAGAGGAACATGCACTTGAGTGTGTGTGCACGTGTCTACCATTTGCCTGGTAGACTGAGAAGTACGACTGAGTGTCTTCATAAATGTGTTTTACGTGATTACTATGTTGCCAAGCCAGCAAAGCACCCAATTCAAGTGAACAAGAAATTCAATTGACTTCAATCTAATTTTAAACATGCTTAGGTACCTCACTAGTTAATTTCTAGGTTTCTTTAGACATTTTTAACATACATTGCAGAGCCAGTGAGTGGTTTTTAAGCTCAGCTTAATCTTTATCTTTGTTCTGATTGCATAGACACAGTTTAGGTAATTTTACCCATCACCTTTTGCGGGAATCTGACAGTTGTTCAGCAGTTTCCCAAACCGGGAGAGAACACTGCGGGGATAAACAGCAACCTAAGGAGGGAGGACAGTCAAGCTGCTTCCTTCTCTAAATCATCCGTTGACTAGTTCCATCGATGCCTTCCTCTTGCCATCCTCCAAGCAGCCCGTGGGCCCTCTATGGGCTAACGCCTACGTTTTTCATTGATGCTGCTGTGGTTGGTGCCCGGGTGTAAGCGCTTCCCTTTCCCATTAGGAACAGGCAGGGAGTCCCCGTGGGACGCGCCGCGCCGGGAAGGAGCCTGGAGCACGTTATCCCACGCGCGCCGCAGCAATGACCTCCTTGCGACGCTGCTGGAATAACGTGTGAAATGAATTAAGTGGAACCGACTTTGTCATTTTGCATGTGGTAATGGAGAGTTTAAAAGCAACGCTTTAAGAAATTACGAAGCTGATTGAAATGATTATACATTTATTTTCTGCCTCATACATCAATAAGAGTTGTGACAGTGTTTTCTAAATAGATAATACAGAACAGTGAACTAACACACATGCTTCAGGACTGCGCGATTTGAAAATGTCTTACTTTGTTGCATCGTCATGAGGCCTATTACTTGCACATTTAATTTCCTTTAAACACTTTTAGCCCAGTGAATGACGGTAATTACTAAATGAATATACTGAAGACTGAATCATTTTTTATTTCTATCTAGATCTTAGGGCAGGTATAAATGATGATGAATGTGTTTATTAAAAAGCCAAACCTGTTTTATTTATTCTGCTGGGCTTCAACTAATTTGAAAATTTAAATGAATTTACAGCTTACAACAGTAAAGCTGTAAGAGACAGATTGCTGAAAACAGCAATCTCATTTTATCTTGTGTTGTGATTATAAAAGGGCTGTGATAAAAAGCATCCTGCAGTGGTCAGATAATATCGGTATCATATATGGGTCTATAGCCTGATCCATCCTCTAAATAGTTACTCGGCTATGATGTGTTTCCTGATTCAAGTCCTAAATTTGGTATGTTTAGGGCTGTTTTTGTTATAACAAATAAAATACCAGGGAAGGTGCAGCAGAAGTCTTAATCAGTTTGTGAGTTTGTGTCCAACTCGCTCACCTTTGTGTCCATCAGGACCCCCACCTCCTTTTCTGCAAAGTCGCTCTCCAGCCAGGTGGCTACTAGTGCATGGGGTTAACTCCTCCCAGCTGCAGGACCCTGCACTTCTCCTTGCTGAACTCTATGAGCCCAACATAACACAATAGATGTCAGCCCGTTTCTCCAGCCCGTCAAGACCCCTCTGACTGGCAGCACAGCTTCCTGTGTGCCAGGCACTTCCTCCCTGCTCTGTATCACCTACAAACGTGCCGAGGGTGCCCTCGGCCCCGTTAGCCAGCCCATTAATGAGGATGTCGAACAGTACTTGAGCCAGTATCAATCCCCGAGGGAGATATCCCCGAGCCAAAACTTCCTCAGCTTGTCTATGAGGATGCTATGGAAGACCATGTCAAAAACCTTACTGAAGTCAAAATGGTAACATCTACTGCTCTCTCCTCATCCACAAAGCCAGTCATCTCACTGTGGAAGGCTGCTAGTTCCACCAAGCACACTTGCCCCCTCGTCGAGTCACGCTGGCTGCTCACGATGGCCTTCTCGTCCTTCATATGCCTGGAAATAATTCTTTCCAAGGTTATTTACTCCACCTTCCAGGGACTGAGGTAATGCTGACCCATCTGTAGTCACCCAGATCCTCCTCATTGCCCTTGAAGGCAGAGGTGACATTTGCTTTCCTCCAGCCCTCAGGAACCTCTCCCAGTTGCTATGGCCTTTCAAAGATCATTGAGAGAGGCCTCGCAACAGCATAGCGCAGCTGGGGGCATCCTGTCAAGTCCCAGGAACTTGCCTGTGCCCAGGTTGCTTAAATACTCCCTATTACATATTTTTATATCCTATCCTATCCTAGCCCTTGAATCACATATATATTTTTATATCCTATCCTAGCCCTTGAATCACATATATTGTCAGATAACTTGCACAGACCCAAAAGAAGATGCAATCAAGGGAAGAAAACGTCTTGTGAGGAATCGATAAAGCTGCTCAGAAGTTTGAAGGGGGGTTTAACCCAGGGCCCTACTATGTACGCATGTATAGAACTTACACTGCTGCTGTTTTGCAACAGTGGACCTTAGAGATAGTAAATCAGCATTACATGTACATTTACAGCCATGTTAAAGCCCATTTATGTTGTCAACAACACAGGGTACTGTGAGGTTAGTGTAAACAGAAATCAGAGAGTTGTATCTTCCTAAAATTTTCGGTTAGTTACATATACTTAAGTGATGGGAAAATAAGAAGCACATATGAGCAATTTTCACCTGTTTCCATTTAATCAAAGAAGGGGTGAGACCATACATTTTGAACTCTCTTTTTGCAAAGTCTGACCAATAATTTGGTGAGAACGACAAACCACTCCAAACACACAGGCAGGCAATAAGTTACCCAGTTTAAAACCACATCTCTATTCTCATTTCTGAATATAGGGCTGGGAGGGAATTCCTGGGTCACTGAGTCAAGTCCCCTGCCACCACAGGCAAGCAGAATACGTAATCCCATACATAAACACTCATCTTTTATTTTGGCCAACTCACACGTACATAATCTCCAAGCTATGAAACAAAGAGAAAACTACCTTTTTGCAGATATCACCGCTTTAGCCTAGCTCTTACCCAAGGGATACAGGAAACAATAAAGAACTTGCATGTAAAGAGGAAGACTTGACTTTCATGATTTTATATTTGAAAGTTAAACCTAGTCTAACTATATACCAGACTGCCAGAAGCATCTTCCCTCCCTTCTGAAGTCCCCTGCAGAAATCTCAGCCCCATAGCGTCTCCCTTGCCCCTCAAAGCCTGCAAAAGCCGAATTGTACTTCGGTGCTCAGGTATGCCATCGCTCTTGTTTAGTTTCTTTGTTTTCTTTTTCCCTTCAGGGAATCCACACAGGACACTGCTGTCAGAAATTCCCTACAGGGAAGGAGCCGGGAGAGGCCGGAGACCCTCTCGGTGTCGGGCCGGTTGCTCTCGGCGCGGCCGGCGGCCTCTCGAGGGGCCCGTGCTGGTGCCGCGCGGTCGCCCTGCTGCTCGCAGGCCTCCCCTCCAGGGCCCAGGGCCCGCCGCAGCACAGCGCAGCGCGGAGCCGCGTTCACACACGCAGGAACAACACCCGCCGCCTGGTCTGTGC
>NW_010579925.1:83909-98247 GCF_000705375.1 Tinamus guttatus
GCATCTCACAACAAACTATCATGCTAAGGTTGGCAACACTTCCTCCGCTGTCAGGGAATAGCCTGTCTTCTAAACTCAGTGACTTGCTGCCATCTTCTGACAGAAGCCCCTGATCCCACCAGTCTGCTGGGGCTTATCCAGCTAACTATACCTGTCATGGAAAGAAACACTCCAGGCTCCAGCTTCAGCACAGGCGTACCGTCCTTGTCCATCAACTTGACTGGATCTGGAGAGCAGTGTTTCCAGATGCTTGCGAAGCACCCGATTTCTAACAGTTACAGCCTCTACTGAATGGTGAGCTAGACAGACAGCTAGTGAGAGAGACCACTAGAAACTCCAGATTTCCTTGTTGCCCATTTCAAGTGAAGAAACACCTTTTAGGCATATGCTGGGCCAAGGGTAAGCTTTGCATTTCTGCCATAAGAAAGCTAGCTGTCACAGTGAGCAACATAACCTTCCCTTGCCCTGCTCCTCCTTTTTTTTTTTCTCCAAATAATAGATATCTTTCTTCACATAAATGAAGTCTTAAACTTTTGTTCAAATAGAAACATGGATCACCTGAGCTGGTTCAAACACTTTGTCAAATTAATGGGATAGAAATGAAATAAACAGAAGAGAAAATGTTTATTTTCTAAATAAGTCTAAATTTATTACCCTAGTAAAAAAGTTTGGATTACAAGTGTCCGAACAGTATAAAAGTACAAAACAGGTTCCATAGATTTCTAATACATTAATACAAAGTGCATGACTACATACAGTTCATCTTGCATTACTACCAGGAATGGAAGAGGTGGGAGGGAGTAGGGGAAGCAGTTGGCAGTTGAAACCTAGCAATAAATAAATAAATACAGAAGAGATGATCCATATCAGAGCACATCCTACCACCAGTACTGCAGCCTTAGGTGCACAGAATTGTTGTTGCTGGAAACACAAATTCAAACAGAAACAGCTAGGACTTGCCCAAGCCCTTATTAGACACGACCAACCTATTAAAGCAGGTACACAAGCAAGTATCCATTTATTTGGTTGCAGATGAAAGAGTTTAGAAAAAGCAAAACAGCACTATGAAAGCTGTAAGGCTGTGATGAGTCAAAGCTCTGTTTCCCCTGATGTTCTCTTCAGGGTTGAGTTTTCCACTAGAAGGAAAAAGAGCTTTGGGAGTGGAGGCTCCTCTTAACCTGCATCTAAACCCTACACATATTTTTATTTGCTAACTATTCCCATTCCAGGAAGTGAGATTACATGGAAATCCAGTCCTAAGCCCTACCCACCGAAATATTATGCTGACAACTCACACAAAAAAAAGGAAAGCTTGTAGCAGTCCATTGCAGAGTATCCCAGAAGAGCAGTTAAAAAAAAAAAAAACCCAAACCACAAACAAACAAAAAAAGCGGAATTTCCAGAGTACACAAACCTTCATAAAAGGAACACGAAGCACTTGGGAACTAGACCTGCAGCACACTCTCCATGAAAGCTGCTTTTACCCTAAGGGCAAAGCTGAGTATGAAGAAGTGTCACAATGGTTTGCACACAAGTTTGATGGGGAATGTGTGTAGGATATGCCGTCTTTTGCAAGCAAAGCTGCCTCTACTCAGTACAGCACCATTCTCGGCAGAACTCTTCATAATTTGCAGCAAGTCCAGTATTCACAAAATTATTGATCCGCTGGTTAACAAAAAACACAGATGCACTGCAGAGGGGAAAGGCCGCAAAAAGGCAATTTTGAATCCAGACCCCAAGCTAGGACCAAGTTACAACCCTGGAGCAGAATCTGTCAGCCTCAACACCAGCAAGAAGTCTTTTTTCGCAGTCACATTCCAGCTGTGTTGGGCCAACAAATACCAGTTACTCCTTTTGGCCCCCATCTACACCTAACTTGGCCTAGCCTGGTTGTCGTCTTGGTCCACTTCTACTCACCAGTCAGTTACCACAGGAGGTCTAGGGTACCTGCTGCTGGGCTAAAAGGAAGTCGCCTCCCATTTCACTAAGTTCAGTTCCTCAGTAAATCTCCTCCTCCGCTAAGGCAGCCAGGTCTCCTGCCCCTTCTTGAGCGGATTTTACATGGGCAGCCTTCTCATGTAACTATACTTACACTAGGGATGTCTGCAGTTACCAGTCAGTGTCATGTAGGAGGGATGCAATATTTGTCTGTCTTACAGTGTCAGTAGTATAGGGTGAGATCTCCACACCTTTAAAAAAATAAAGATTTATTTAACTAGAGAGGTGACTTATAACCTTTCTATGTATTAATTCATCTTATTGACTCATATGTCTAAATGAAATATTTTCTTGGGAATTTAAGGAAGGTTATCAACCAAAATGCCTGACAATCACTGCTTCTCTCAATACAAAAACATAAACTACATATACTTTAATATACAAAACGCCATCCTCAAATTCATTTGTGAAGAGAGTGGAAGGGGGAAAAATATTAGAGGGACAACCTTGCAGCAGCATTCAGCTTTGCTAAGTGTTCCATAGCATCTTAAATATTATGTACAGTCTTTCAGAAAGGATACAAACTGGCTTCAGAGTTTGTGGAAGTGTAGCAGTAAAACCCAAAACAGTCCTAGGGAATAGTCTTTTGGCAGCATAGCAGGTGTCCGAAGTGAACAGTCACTTTCTAGTATTTTTCCAGAGAATGAAAGGATCTGTATAACCTTCTGCAGCTCTCCAAGAAGTCACCACTCCTCTTGGGTAGAGATTGATGGAGATTGTGATCCCTCTTGTTCTGGCTTCTCGGCGGCAGACTTTTTATTGCTACAGCAAGGTTTGAAGAGATGAGTGTCTATGAGGACTTCCCCAAAACGGCCTTTGTAAATAATCCCACAGCAAACCTTTTGCCTGGAGGAAACAGCAGGGACAGAGAGGTTTGAGAGTTTAGAATATACAAAGGTTACAGAAAGGTAAAAATCTGTATGACTGATGCATTATTTTGTCGATCACAAACACTCTGGGAGGTTAGGACAGGAGGAAAAAAAGCCACTCAGAAAACACGTCTGCCTAAATCCACAAGATTTACTTGAAATAAATCTATGCCTATGCAGGACTAATTCCTCCTATTTGTCATCACAGGGCAGTTTCACATACATGACTGAGTGGAACACTTGTAAAAACTGTTTGAGAGAGCACACCAAAGTCACAATTTCAACACACCAATTGGCTAAACAAGGGATAACTCTGTCAGTGTGGAGCAAAAGATAACAAACTGATCAGCTCTGAAAATCTTGTGGTTTTCCTCTCACTTTTTCAGACTACCCTCACAGGTCAGTTCAAACATTATGTTTTGCTGCCAGGCTGAGAGCACTTGGGTATTTGATAACACATCTACAAAGCACAGTTTTAAGATAAATGATGATGATCAAGAACATTACCTATCACTCCCAAAGCACAATCTTTTTTTTCCAAAAAGAGGTGGATACTTAGTTTAATAATCAGTGGCTTAAATAACATCCCTAACATAAATTAAGTTCAGCAGCACCTTGAAAATTCCTGAGGAAGTGGGATCAAGCATCGTGCAAACGAGGCAGATTGTATTCTGTGCCATCAGCACTTTTTACCTTTTCCAGTACGTGAGATCTAAGAAGGAGAAGACGGGTGTTCTGCTGGACCCAGCACTCATCTCCGTGTCAGAGCCATCATCAGACTGGTTACTGTAGCAGGGAGACTGAGCTGGGGAGGCACTTGAGGTGGTACTGTGGGCATCAGAATCTGCAGGGAGGGAAGCACAAATGCAGGAATCAGGACATACATCTAACTAGTTAGTCATCCTCCTCCTCACTCAAAAAGGGGGTTGGCAGTTGGACTAGGACCGGAAAGGAAGGCTTTTCATTGGGGAGGGTGGGGGGAAGCAGGCGGTAACAACATCCCCATTTTGACTTTCCCCTGCCAGTTTCAAGAGATCCCTGGAAGCAGCACAGGTGGCGGCGTTCAGGAGACAGGCCTGAGCCAGAGGGGCATCCTCATACCCAAAGGACTGGGAAGGAGTTCAGATCCCAACTCCAGTTCCTCTTCTCAAAGGCACCTTGTACAGGTCACACACTGGACAAAACACTAGTCCCTCTATGAAATCCCTGCAACACTGCTGCAGATGACCCTGACCTGTACTTTAGACCCATCCCCATCTCCTTTCCTACCTGTCCCATTAAAACCTTGCCAAGCTCTTCTCATTAGTGATTATTCCTCATGCACTGCATTAGGCAGCACTACATTTTTTGCTGAATCAAGACTGTGAGCTACAAACTCGGTGCAGAGTTGCACAGTGCAGGGACTGCTAGCCTCCCTTTCAGTTTTTATCCCTAGCAGATATGGTAACACAATTAAAAAGGATTAATTGCAGCGTGCTGGATGAAGAGACACAAGCTCTCCTGATCAGGGCCATTTGCAAGTTCTCTCAGGTGAGTGTGTGCTCAGTACTGCAAATGCTTTTTCACACTAAAGAAGCCTTTAGTTTTACGGGATCTGCTTCATATTCATTTCCTTCAGGCCAGGTAGGACAGCTGGAAGAGGGGACTAAGCAGCAGTTAGAGGTTGGAAGGCTTGGCTCTCGAGGAGAAAAGCGAAAATGCGGACACGTGTAGAACATGACTGGCAGGTGGCTTTCCTGGGAAGCTATGACTCCAAGGGAAGAAATCACCAAGACTGGCAAGACAGGTGTAAGGAAACTGATCCAGAGGAAACACTAAAATTTTAAGACGAAAAAAGCAATCTAGGCTAAATAGAAGCTTAAGTTGAGAAAAGGTACCAGTCAGTCTTTCAGTGATAGCAGTAGCGGTGTCTTCTTGAGAAGAAACAGCTGAAAAGCCCCTTTGTACGTCAGCAAGACCAGGAAGAACTACTTCAGCTCGAGCTGCAGCGAGGATTTCGCCCAAGCGCTTTCCCCAAGGGGCTGCTCAGGAGCGGGGCTCCCGCCGTGCCTGCCTGCTCCCAGCAGCCAGGCTGCCCTCCATGACCTGCCCTCGCCACTTCCCAGCCCAACACAGCCCTTCTCCGCGGCCACCGGCTCTTCCTCTTCACCACCCTCTCCCCGGGCCAGCAGGGGATGAAAGGCTGCCCAAACACAGAGCATCTAAACCTATGAGAACACAACTGAATCTAGGCAGTAATTCAGCTTGGCCAGTTTACAAGAAGCTATTCCAGGGGAGGCCAAAGTTCATTGCCAAAATCTCTTTGGATCAACTTACTGTGCCGCTTGAATTCCTTTTGCAGTTTGCTGATTTGATTGCTCTTTATTCTACTTCCAGAGAGAGTTTTCATTTTCTTTGGTTTCAGTGTTGTTTTCAGACTGGGTCCAGCTCTGGCATCTACCACCTACAACACAGAAAACCTGTATCTAACACTTCTGATTCATGCTCAGACACTGCACTAGTCAAGGGACTTGAAGTGATTTAGCTGAAGGGGTTCAAGACCAGATCAGTTAAACCGAGGTGCTTCTGTGCATTAACACTGTGTTTCATTTAAATCTGGTTCCTAAGAGGCTGAGTCAAAAGGAAGAGAAAGGAAACTAGTTTTAAAAGCACATTCAGTTAAATTTCTTCCTTCTTCCAAATCGGATAGACTCACTTTAGTGGACAACCATTAGACACACACATGAAAACATCTACCCAACACTTCCCCCCTACCCTCCCACTAAAAACCAACATGCATTTCAACTTTGAAAAAAAGCTAGAGCTAGTAATGACCATAGCTCTGGCTCCTGTTATCATCAAGGTCTCCTGACAAAAGATTATAACATACCCAAAGAACCCTGATAATCTTCCCAGCCTCAGGCCCAAAATGAATTAGATGCATCAAAGCAGAATATGAGAGTGGAGATGGCGGTGAGTTATTAGTCATTTTAATTATCTGACTAAACCAAATTGATTTATATGTTGCTTGAGCAAGTCACCTTGCTTGTTCAAGCTATTAAAAACGAAAAAGAAAAGGGAGAACCACCAATTTTTGGACAGAGGCCAAATCAAGTATGTTTGAGTGACATAAGAGAGCTCTGGACAAAATTATGAGCTTGTGAAAACAAGGAATTACAAGGTAAGTCTGTGACTCCATGCAAGGCTTGCAAGATCACAAGTTGAACATAAAGCAGATGAAGACAGGTGGTAAGAGCCACACAACAAAGTATTCTGGGCAGATTTTAGGGCTGCTCTACGTGTGTCAAGGAATGAAGGGAATAGCAAACCCGAAAACTATGTTAGTGCTCCCTTCTCTAGTGGAACGGACTGTGCCACAGAAAATGAGTTACCTGAGGGATAGGGAAGAAACAGCCAAATAACCAACTCACGTGATTCCAGTTCTTTTTGGATCCTGCTGGCAGTTTTTTCCATCTTTTCACCAAAAGCACACACGCATTGCAAATATCTCCTGAGCGGGCCTCATGGAGCCTGGAAAAAAATAAAAATAAAAATAAAAATATATATGTATATTTGTTAACAGTTAGTTCCTTAAAGCAAGTAACAAAACCTGAAGGGTTGAAGGGGGAGAAGTTCAAGGCTTCTTTATTCCAGACGTGACCATCTGGGCTGCTCCAACAGTGCCATTTAAATAACGAGCTCTCACTTTCAGAAAACACTCTTTTACTGAGATAAAGAGAGTCAGGAGAGTCTACAGAAGGGCATTACAAAGACCAGCTCCATCCCTCCAGTTATTTTTTGAAACCATAGGCCTAGCGAGCTGGTTGGTTTGACTGAGGACAGAAGAGGAATAATCATATTCCTTGAAAGCACATTTGAGAACGAACCTTGGAGATCTGACAAAAACTTTTTCAGCTCTTAACCTTCTTGCACAGAGCTTCGGGAATGAGTAACCAACACCACCTAACACACTCCCGCATACTTGTAGGAGAAAAGTTTAGCAACAACAGTCTCCGCAATGACAGCAGTTCGGTTCTCTTCTAATAAGCTTTCTTCAAAACTGATTCCTACACCTAACCCTCACTAAAAGAGTCATAAATACTGCAGGATTTTTCAGTCATTTAAATGGGAGGACTTTGCAGCATGTATAGACAAAAGGGACAGGCTCAGATAAGCCAGTGTTTGCTCAGTGTTAAGACTACATTTTTACCTTGGCAAGCATATTTGAGACAGCACAAAACCAAAAGCCCTGCTATACTGCAAGCTTCTGTACTGTAGTTTATATAAAAAGGCAATGGGCCTTTACAGAGTCTTTCTACTGCCAAGGATAGCAGTCAAAACACATGCCAGGGAAAAGTCACCAGCACCAGATTTATGTACAAAAACCCCACATGGTTAATAAATACAAAAGACTATAAAACCATACATCAAAGTAATATTTCAAGATGAAGGGAAAGAGAGAAATAAGGAAGAGATTTACAAACACTGCAAAGTTTTACATATGTGAAGTTAAGCACTCAAGTCAGCAGCAGAACCTATATGCATATGTATTTCTAATATGATGCATGTAAGTTCCAGATGGCTGGGAGATTCTCGGGAGAGTAATTCCAACAAAATTAGGGTATAAAGCAGCATAAGAGTGACAGCTTTGACGGGTTCCTAGGGAAAATACTTGAGTAGAAATCTACAGCATAAATACGAGAAATTACCCGAGACAAATTTCAAAAACAAACAGAAGTAAAAACTTTTAAGGTGTTACAGGAATTTACTTGCTTGAAGATTTCATGACAAACTTAGATATAATTTCAAAGTCTTCAGACAGTAGCTCCAAAAAGCTGAAAGGTCATAGTAGCTGGTGCAAGAAATAATATTGAGAGAGATCTGCTAAAGATGTTTCCAAGCAGCACTCTTTGCAACATTACCTAATTGGAAAGCTACTAACTTAGCACTGGCTTTCTATCACAATGTTTGCCATCAGAAATTAGCATATATCGATATCTCCTTTTTAAGCTAAGGCCCTAATACCTGAACAAAATAACAGCTTTGCATAAAATCCCCTCAAATTGCTAAACATAACCCACTGAGTGTTGTCCATCTCTCCAGAACCTTCAAAGCTACAGAAAACCTCCATGGTTCTGCCCTGCTTTGCATCTGGGGCCGGGATTTACACTTCTTAAGGAACAGGTGCAGCAATACACCAGCAGCCAAATAGTATAAAATGCAACAAGAGGGTACCAAGTCCCTCCTGGCCTGGCCTGCAGTGGGAGACCTGGAGGAGGCTGAAAGCAGCGCTCCTTGTCCCCTACCCAGGCCAGTCTCAGGTCCAAAGCTTAGAGGTGGATGCTATGGCTGACCACAGTATTGATTCGAGAGAATCTTACCCAAAACAGTTCTGGAAATCCTTCTCGTAGCGCTTGCTGTCAGTGAAACGAGAACTGGAAGACTTTGCTCTGCAAATACAGCAGCCCTCTATACTCCGGTACATCTTCGGTTTGTGGAAGCCAAACATCTTTTCCTCCCTGCTGTAGCCTGTGAAAACAAGCGAGAACTGGTATTACTTATCGCTTTTAGATACTGAAAGAAAAACCTGTGCAACTCACCAGGCATTCGAAGATTAGCTTACAATTCAGGATTGGAAACTGCAAGATTAGGTCTTAGTTCTACCCTGCCTCGCCTTACAAGAACAAATGCACCTAAAATAGACTTTTTCTTATTAAGAAAAAAAAAAGAAAGAAAATCAACAACATAACAGCTGGAATATCCAGCAACGTGCAGCAGGACTCGTGACAAGGTCATTTACGGCACCCTCCTACTCTCAGGGCTCATCTACAGCAGTGCAATCCAGAGGCAGCTGCCCTGGCTAACGGCAGTCACACACCTGCAGCAAAACAGGAGGCAGCAGGAGCTGCAGGAGCCGGGACCACGCGGTCCCTGTGGGAAGCCTCCCTGGGAAGCTCCGCTGAAGGCGGATGGGAGCTGCAGGAGCCGGGACCACGGTGTCCCTGTGGGAAGCCTCTCCGGGAAGCTCTGCTGAAGGCAGGCGGGAGCTGCAGGAGCCGGGACCACGCGGTCCCTGTGGGAAACCTCCCCAGGAAGCTCCGCTGAAGGCAGGCGGGAGCTGGAGGAGCCGGGACCACGCTGTCCCTGTGGGAAGCCTCCCCAGGAAGCTCTGCTGAAGGCGGATGCGCCGCAGCCCCGGGCTGTGGGGCAGAGGCACCTGAGCTGCTGTGCTGGGAAGGACACCCAGCGCGCGGCTGGAGAAGGGCTCGGGGAGCGGAGCACCACCAGGCCCAACGCCGGCAAGAGGGTCGTCCCTGCTCGCCCGCCAGCTCCACCAACTCGGCTAGCGTGAGCCAAACCTGCGCTCCGAGAGATTCGCCTCTCCTGCTCCTCCCAGAGCGCTTCCACAAGGAGCAGAGCGGGTGCTTTCCTGGCTCCGGGCCTGGACACGAGGCAAGTTTTTACAGGCAAGGCAGAACTTCTAGCTTTTATGTCATAACAGATGCAGGGACCGTTCCAAGAAGGGTTCTTCTCTTTTAAGCAGTGTTGCAAGGTTTACTTAAACAACCCACTGCAGGGAACGAACAGCCACCTTGGCTGCTGGGGATCCGCATCAGCCTGCAGCTCCACGAGAACAGGTTTTTCACCCCTGAGAAATTCTGATTCTAAAAACTAGTAGACAGAGCCATGCAAGCAGGTCAAGATTTCCTCCTTTCCCTTAAAGGCCAACTCATTCTTGCAGACACTAGCAAAAAAAAAAAAAACAACAACAACAAAAAAAACCCACTACTCTCTTACTTTCCACAAAAAACCAAACACACCAACACACTCTCAGAAAATTTAGTTCAGCTCAGGCAGGATTTTCAGGAGCTTGGCAAATGATGAAGATGCTGTCAAGTCTGGAGAGCAGGAACTCTTGGTCACTCTCAGCACAAGAGATTGCCAGGGGACCTCGGGTTTCTGGTAAAGGTTTGAGGCATAGGGGTCTTGTCCCCAAACCTTCACCAGCAGGAGGGCAAGTGATGAAGTTCTGATTTCTACCAGATGGACAGAGGATGCTAATTTGAAGTCTACGGTACGTAACACTGAGCCTTGTCACATCATTACAATAGTAATTTGGAATTTAAACTGAGGTGAGATTGGAAAGATGCTTCCATAAAACAGCCATGAGCAGCACCTTGCTTACTACTACGGATTTCACGTGGGAAAGGATGCTGTACGTTCCTGCAGGACCAAGGCAAGAGCCAAGATGCTGCCTTGGCCTAGTCACAGCCCTCTGCAAAAAGCCAAAATCACGCCCAGCATCAGCCCTCTCCCCCCTCCAAATACCAGAACAAGGCAGCACTGCAAAGCGAAAGCACAGTGCTCACAGGTCCCAAAGAAAAACAAAGTATTGAAAACCTTACAGAATATTGTTGGTCAATACTCCCGCACAAAACCCTTTACAGAACCCGTATCCAGTTGAAAATACATTTCAGTCTAGCATGCAGCAGGGGCAAGTGGCCACTGTTCTCTTCTGCTTGAATATCTTTTCATGACTTCTGCTTGAGTATCTTAACCAAATCTTGAATATCCTAACCGAAGAACCTGCCCACACAGCCTAATCTCATTTGCCTCGACTGCGAAGTGTCTAGGCAGACATGCGGAGCACATTTTCTGTCTTAGCATCCAACATGCCTCTTCAAAAGAGAGGGTCTCTTGAGGATGTTGCATTTAACAAGCCTTTGGAGATCCGACCACGTGTCCACCTGGGAATTGCCAGCTACCTAACAGTTATTTTAGAGTTTGTTTATGATTACTCAAGTTTGTTTATGATTACCCCGTGTTAAGTCTGTGGTCTGGTTCTTCAGAAAAATCAGGGACTAACTATGTTCATGAGCAAGGCAAACCTTAAGCAGCAAGAAGAACAGTTTGATTTACTTTCTAATCCAGTCTCAGAAAGCGGAATGCTGATGAGATGATCTCCATCACCAGCTGGTATTTATACCATAGGAGAACAAGATGCATGTTTTACAATTCGTGCTTCCACAAGGCCTGGCATCAGACGTGGATAATCTGAAAATATTTTGTCTTGCATCATTGCTGCCATTCTCACAGAAGCCGCCTTTCAACGCAGCCTTTCAATAGAAGGGAAACTAGTGCCATCTGTTTCCCACTTGATGAATGGTCAGCAACGGTATTACCATATATCATTCCTGAATGGGGAAGAGCTGGTAGCAAAACCGCAAGTAAAACAGATTTCTGACAACTGCACCAAACTGCAGTTATAAATGGAAGGCGTCAGTCCAGTTACGCATTTAATCTTAAACAGTTGTCATTTAACCATTATGTACTTAATATTATGTCAGCTGGAGTGCTTAATAGCCAACGTGAACTGCATTTGAGTCTACAAGTAATCAGCACTGCAAAGCTTAAAGCAGTTTGTCTCCCCTTCCCTCCTAAACTGTAATTACGTGTATAATGCTAGTGTTGCTGTTGACACTATTCTACAGACCTAAGTGTACTTAAAAACAGCATATGACTGGGCTCTTCGAAAGGTTTAATTTAGAAGTTTTCTAACTTCAATTTCAAATTAGCAACAGGGAGTTCGATTGTCAGCTACCAAAATGCACTAGTGTCTCTACGGTGTTTAGGTCTGGGCTGTGGAAATCTAACCATGTGCATGGGGCACATTAAAAGAAAATAAATAAAGTGTCAGGTAGGATGTTCCCCCACATAAGTTAAAGGACTACAACAACTTTTTTTTTTTTTGCTGGTTTTAAACTTTTTACTTGACTATGTAAGTCTTTCAAACAAGAAGCTGTACAGAAGTGAAAGGAATCACTCATCATCAGGGAAATCAGAGGTGCATTTGCAACTGTGTAAAGTGGAATGACTGGCAGGAAGGAATTCCCAAATCGGGGAGAGGATGAGTTATCCTTCCTGGTCTGAGAAGTGCAGGAAGAGCTGCTATTCCCCTGCATCCCGCTCTGGCGGCTTGAATGGACTCCCAAAGACGACTACAGAACAACTTTTCTCCATCCTCTCACTTGTGAGAAAGAGCATCAAAAGTCCTTTAAAAAAGGAAAAAAAAAATAAAAAAAAAAAATCAAACAGAGGGCAGTAAACGAGGAGAGGAAGAGAAAAACCCTGCTCGTGCATGAGAGAGAGGCTGGTGCAAGGCAGGAGGCATCACACGTGAGAGTTGCTCAGCGCTTTCGTCACCTGTCACAACTCAAACTTGGGATTCATTTCTGTTTGCAAAATTTAATTTGACTGTCTAAAGCAAAAAGAGGAATTGCTTCAAACGCTTGTTAGATTTTCATGTTAGGGAAGAACTTCTGAACTCTCTAGATTTTTAAAATAATGAAGTCACCTCCACTTGCCTTTCCAGATTCTTTCTGATCACCCAAGAACGAACAAATTTCACAGCAGAAAGGAAGGCATTCCTTGAAGACAGGAACATCTCCTTTTGTAACTAACAAAAAAAAAACCCACCCAGCCACTCAAAAAGAACATGCTAAACTGTTTCCTGAGACACTGAAACAGGAGAAACACCCCTTGGGGTTGCAAGGCAGCAGGGGGACAGCAACTCATCTGCTTAACACCTCCCTCGCTACCCATATCCTCCTTCTGAGGCTGGCTCTCCCTCACTTTGGGCATGAGAATTGCCTGGGAGAGCGGGACAACTCCTGACTTGATTCCTCATTCTCCCTACAAAACGCCCTTGGCACAGCCGCTCTGACGCAGAGTTACAACAAGGATCCAGCCTGTGTATGTCAGTGCGTCCAGCTCTTGTCAGACAAAACTCACAACACTGATCTCTACAGCATTTCCCTGGTACTAAAACTTCCAAGTATCACTTTATTTTTATTTTTGGAAGATAGATACATACATGCTATAGCTTCTACATCTGCAAGCACACACATGAGAAATGCTTCTAGAGCTGTGTAGGGTGCCAGGAGTTGAGCTGTCAAGCTAATAAATTCCTGGGCCTGTCCCTCTGCTCAAGTGAGCCGCAACACAACTGTGTACCTACAAAAGAGCTAACCTGCATCCGTGTAAATGTACTCCCCAAGTTTGCATGGTCCACAGAGCAGCTTTGGAAGAGAAGCAGAAAGTGAAAATTGCAACTCAGAAAACTGTATCTAAACATGCTCGGAGTCAGAAGGCTTCAAAGAAAGAAATGAGAGATCTAACTAATTGTTTTTGCGCAAATATGTAACTTGAATCTTCGCAAAAGTCATTTTTACACTGGTATCTTGGTATTATAGCTCAAAGCATACGCACTGATTTCTGACAACCAAAAGTCACAATTTCATGGTAAAAGGTCAAATTAGATCTTCAGTTATCCTTCCTCTGCCAAAATAAGCTAACTCTTCCACTGCTCATCTCCTGCAGCTACTGTTGCATGCTCTGTGCTGCACTGAAAACTTAGCATATCAAATACAGCCAGCAGCAGCGACAAAACCCCGTATCCAGACTCAAAACTGACCCTTCCTTCCCATGCCTGAGCCCCCCACAGCACCCTAGCCGAGTCACAAGCTATTGCGAGAGCAGTTTTCAAAAGCAGCCCAGTTGCAAAGGAGCCTCCCGGAGCCTGTGACCTTCGGTGGGAAACAAGCACCTCGCCGGCTCAGACAAAGCGGGAAGTGAAAGGCTAAACCACTTGGGTGTTCCTGCAAACTGCTCCGCGGTCGGGACTCCTGAAGGGATGGGCCAAAGGAAGAAAACAGTAATCAGCCAGATTTGCATAGGAAAAAAATCCCAAACCTGTCCCACCTGCACACATTCCTTCCCGAGGTGCTTGGGTTGGGGCTTTTTTTTTGTTTGTTTTTTCCCCCTTTTGGAAGCTCCTGTTGCATAACTAAGTCCCGCGCAGTCTCACCGGGAGCCTGGCAGGGAAGCGACGCGAGGGCCGGAGCTGGGGCCGGTGCCGCTCACCTGGATCCACCCTGGATCGCACGCGTCCCGGCTCATCGGACACGGAAAAGCTCCTTTCAGAAGAGGATAAAACACCCAAGCGGGACCGCAACTGAGCAAGGAGACACCTGTAACCCTACTTCAGCAACGCGACCGGAGGGGCTCCATTATAAGGATACGCTCAGGACATCCTTTAAGTGTTACCGGAGATTTCACTCAGACTTTGGACTCTGAAGAAACGCCAGAGCCCGAGCCGTGAAACGGAGCCCTGCCCCTCTGCGCTGCTCATGTGGGGGCCTTCAGCCCCCTGCTCGCACCGCGGCCCCGCTGGCTCCCTCGTGCCCTTGGAAAGCAGCAGCAGCTACAGCAAGTGCAGGTGGTTCTGTGCAGTGCGGGGCCCAGGACTCCGTGCGAGGGACAACCAAGGCAAAGGCAGCGTGCACCACTAAAGACAATAAACCTGGCACAGTTCTAGCAGCATTTTTAACATGTGTGAATTTAACAGCTCATTTTCTCCCACTAAGTAGTAAAGGATGTTTTCTTTTTAAAAGCAATGCAGGCAGTTAGCTCCCCTTTGAGAAGCTCCTACT
>NW_010579926.1:0-17726 GCF_000705375.1 Tinamus guttatus
CCGCTCCAGAGCCCTTCCCTTCGAGGAAGTTACAAGTGCTGAAACTGCAAAATAACCTATGACACTGGGAAACTTTTTCCACTTCTGCCAAAATTGACCTGCTACAGTCCTTAAAAAAAAGAAAAAAACACACCACCACCATCAACAAAACCCCTCCTTTGATTTTTGAGAAGGCAGTACATGCCCAGGGCTGACAGGCTTGGCCCCATCAGTTCCAAATTTTGAAAAATTGTTTATTTGTTTTGATATATTCATATTTCCAATGGGGAGAAAAAAAGCTTATGCTTTCCTCTAATGTCATTTTTGTGGTACTTGGACACAGTATGCATATGCATATGCATGTGCATGGCACAGAAGAGGGTATGTATGTTGGATGGATTCATTTCTCTCTTGCCTGACTATTTTGAAATTTATGAGAGCTGTTTCATTTTAGGTCAGATTTTCTATCTAGATTATAACAATGCTTAAAATGGAAATCAATAAACGTATTTTGTATTCTGTAACAAATGTATTTTATATTTAATATAGAAGGGTATTATTTTTTCCTTCTCGTTGTCTCATGCAAAACCATTTCAAAATGAGAAGAAACTATTCTAGGATAAGATTATTATTATTATTATTATTTTATCTGCACCATTCATCTAATTGCAATAGAATTGAGATAAACTTGCATTAGCTCATAACTCCTCTCTATTTGGTATGATATGTTAATGCATTTGCTGTTACATACTGCTTCTGCAAAAGAGTAAACTTAAAGCTGACAGTTATCCTGTGTGCCACTGAGCTGCCAATCACTGCATCTGAAAGAGTGATAGCACGAGTGGACAGAAGCAACCATGTGGTGAGCCCAGAACAGAAATCACACTTCTCAGAAATAGATAGTGGTTTCCACTGGTCTCTCGCTTCTAAAACACAGAGCTTGTTCAGTATTACAAGCGTTAAAATATTTGCATAGTTATAGTATTGTACAGATATGCATAAGACTTAGTTCTACCAGTAGAATAAAGAGGCAGTTTGAGGAGGAAATATTCCCAGAAAAAAAAATTCTAATTCAACTTTTTCCAGGAATGTTTCTTTTTTAAAAAGTATTTTTAAAATCAAAATGTTCCTTTTTGTTTGTTTCTTTGCTTCTTTTTACTAGTGTTAGGTCCGGTATCCGAACTGACAGGGAGAGAGACAACCACCATAGATATATATTGTCTTTTATTAATAGAAGAAAGATAATAAGTATTACCAGCTAGCTGGGGTCCGGGCTTTCCCACGCAGGGGTCACACCACGGACCCCGACCACTTCGAGCGTCCCTCTTTTATACCGTTCTTACCCAAGAGTGTTCCCCCTCCCGTTTTCCTGTTTTGCATTCTTGTTAATGTTATCTATTTTGCTGAATTAAAACATCTGGATAAGCAGCCCCCCTATCATCCTGATTGAGGGCAGGGCACCCTAACCCCGCCACCTATCAAGGGTCCAGACCTTGCCATGAGCAGGGCATCCTGACCCTGCCATCTATCAAGGGTTCTGCCCCTGCCATGAGCAAGACATCCGGACTCTGCCAGTTATCATGGGTCCTTGTGCTCTAAGACTCAGCTTATTCTACATTAGCTATTTAACCCCTACCTTCCCTGCTAATGCACCCTACACTAGGAGGTAAAGGGTTTGGGAATTGCTTTATAACTCTTTCAATCCCAATGATGAAAATTTGGAAGAAGTAATTGCAGATATTTTAGCAAGCAGTCTAAGTAGCAAAAATGAAAGATCATTAAAGAATGTCAGTGGAAAAGCAGTAGTACAATAGTGATGGTACTTAAAAATCTCTAGGAAAGTTAATTGGCATATTAGAACATACAATGTAGCCTAAATTAGAAATTAGAGTGATTTAAACTTTGATGAAATTTGTATAGCTTTGCACAGTAATGCTGATGGACAAAAATGCAACACATCCCCAGCTTACAGTTAGGCTGATCTGAAATGTATTTGGAAAATGTGATTCCACGACTAGCACAGATATTTTGATGGTGAAATCAGTCGCATGATCAGCAAGTGTTTTGGGATAGCATCATCTCTGAAGGAAGAAAGTTTTAGTATTGTGTATCCTATCTTACTTGAGACAGTAACTCTGTCTGCACTAGGAGCTCTGTTGTTGCTTGATTTTCAGCTGCCTTTTTTGGTATGCTGTTTCCTTCCCTTGCACTTTTAGTATTGACTCCAACAGACAAGCTGAGCTGCTCTTTGATCATTGTCTGGGATAAAAAAAAAGAAAAAAAAAGTTTATTGGCAGAATAATTACACAGGGCTGCATTTTAAAAGGTATTTTAACAGTTTCCTCTGTGAAGTGGAAAAAAACCCCAAGATGTTTATGAAAGCGGTTTTAAAGATCCCATATTTTCCACAAATCCATAACTTTCCCTGTTGTAGTTTTTATCAAGACAGATGAATACCAGCTTAAACTAGACCTGCCACCTGTTCTGTGCTTATTTGATACCAGATCACCCTTTATTTTTTTCTTATATTCCTTGACCCAGATTAAATAATGTACATCTTAATTTGAATGCACTGACTTTTGCTCCATAGTACTTTCCAGTATTTTGATATTAATTTTGATGCACATTAATTGTGACTGTCTTGTGCATTATACTGATTTTTACAAGACATCAAAAAATCAAAAAACTTTGCTTTGTTTTTAGATTTTTACTTAATCTTGTGAGCTGTTAATAGCACATGCAAAGCATATCACCATAATTTAATTAGAAGATGCTAATTTTTCTTACATTTAAAATCTTTGTGTAATTTTATTCTTTGTGTAAATTGCAGTGATTTTTGTAGATTTGAGATCTTTTTGCCCTGTGGTTGTAAATATACGAATACACACAAACACGCACAAACAAAGAATAACATAACATGTTCTAGTAACAGCTGTTAATCTGAAACTCACTCTATTTTAAAAATCTCAAATTTATAAAGACTTCATATTGGAGAATTAATTTTTGAAAATTTCTTAATCTGTGTTGATAGAATATAAATATTTACATAAAATTCAATCATTTGGTATATTCATTTTTTTTAACATGAGAACAATCATCTGAATTGAAAAATGCTGCCTTGAATGCCCTTTTTACATTTCTCACTTCAGGTTCAAATTTGCATTGCTTTGGTGAAAGTCTGGTCCCACTAGAGCCCGCGGTTTTGCTGCCATTGGCTTTGATAAAGCCATGATTCAAACCTCTCTTCTGCTGGGACGCTATTGCCCCAGGATAGCCTCCAAAGCTATAAAATGACCTACTGTTAATTACTGTGTCACATTCCTATAAACAATTTCAACATAAATCTTCTTGTTAAGCATGCATCTATATCATTTAAAGCTTTTTATTACTAAACATTAACTGAAAATCATTTCTCAGCTAATATACACATATTTATTTTAAGCAATATTTATTGAAGCATCTTGAATAGACTGTGTTTGGATAACATGGTAGCTTGATGACAACACAATAGTCTAGCAATTCTATTAATGGCTTTTTGCAAAAATAAGATCACACTCCTCCTTCCCATTGCCAAGTATTTTATTTGGATTTGTGAGAGTTGTCACCAAGATTTGTTAATAAAATGTTTAGAAAATCAGGGAAATTTTGGCAGGAGAAGATATGTTTCATAGTTGCAAATTCAAGATTTAAGGCCCTAATCCTGTCAGACTAACACATGTAGAGTTTGAATATGCATTTGGATTGTGTTCATCTTTTTATTTGTATAGTGTGAATAAGAGCAGCAGCTCAGTGCTGAAGATGTGATATTTTCCTAAACTCTTCTACAAATGAAACATATGTTTCCTAGTGGATTTAATGGAGCTTAATATGCCAGCAAACATACTAGTGTAGCACTAAGAAACTGCATGATAAAATCACAGTTCCACAGATGTTGCTAGTGATTTGCTAATGATTTCAGTGAGATCAGAATATAATCCAAGATTGAAAATTTGAGTGAAACAAGCACCATTTGACAACATAAATTTACAAATTGTAAAATTGTTAACTTCCTCAACTAAGATTAAGGTGAATTTATAGTGTTACTTTCCTCTGAAGCTCAAAATAACGAGTCAGGATACAAAAGATACTAAGATACCATTCAGCTCAGAAAGGCTAGTACCCTGTCTATCCATTTTATTCCTGCATGAATCATTTCTAGTCATTAGCTATTCTTCTCTAAAAGGCTGAAAACTGAAGGAGACATACTGCACTTCATTTTAGGAAAAAAAAAAAAAGAGTGTGGAAACTAGTTTTCTCCTACTTTGCACTGGAAGAGGACTGGAGTGGAGTGGTGTGGAGGAGTTTCTTGGCATTCATGGTTGACTTACTCAACTCTAAATTGTGTAAAAGTTAGCAACTATGCATGTGCTGAAGAAAGTAGAATAATCCCTGTCAGTCATGTTCAAAAACTTATTTTAGATTGTCTGAACACTGACATAAAAACAACTGGAGATAGGAGAGTTTTTTGACCCAACTACTCAATTTAAATCAAGTTTTAAGTTAGTGTTCAAATCTCTCAAGCTTTACCATTGTCTTATCTAGAATTTGTTTTGAGCACAGTAGATGTTTGGTGATTGGATACTGGGTTGGTTATTTGCAGGATGATAATTGCCCAAGAATCATTTTCAGGAAAATATAATTGGTATGGGATTAATAACCTTTAAAGAGAATTTGTAGAGATCAAGAATCACTGGGGTAACTTTTTTTACTTGAATAGTTTAGTAAGAATCATATTACTCACTGTTTTGATTATAAAAACTCTTCTACAACAGCCTTTTACATTATCTTAATTGTTGATCGGAATGTAATTCAATAGAGAATTACAATCTATTAGAAAATTCTGTGGCTATAGTGATGAAAATGTAAAGCTTAGACCCATCCTGAAGGAATATATTTTGACTAAGCTTTGTTTTTGGAAAACTGCGTCTTGTTTAATTTGTCTGACTATTCAGTTCTTATTTCTTGTGTGCTCTCTTCACTCTGCCACAAATAAACAAGTTTATTAATGTACTAACTTTTAACTTTCAAATACAAATATTTTAAGACCTGAAATTTCATCAGCACTTTTTTCCTTCTCAGTGAACCACACTATTTTCACTTGCAAAATCATAATAAAAAGACATGTTAGAAGTTAGACATATATAAAATTCTAAAATTCTAAAAATTCTATAAAATACTTAAAATATGCAGAGGATTCTTAATCATACAGCAAGTTAGTTTGGATAACCTTGAAAGAAACCTAGTACTAGCATGAAATGGAGTGATTAGCTATATGAGGCCGTCACTGATTGAAATGGAGAAGTATAGGTGAAATAAATCTGTGCCAAGCTGGAAGGTATAAAATGTTTATTAAAAACAAGGTGGGGCAGGTGAGGAAAACAAGATAATTTTTCAGGGATCTGAGCTTTGTTAACCATTCAAGCTTTAAAGTGAACTTGCATTATCAAAAACATTTTCAGTAGTACTACTGCTATTGATGACTTTTTGTCATGATAGTAGCAAATAGCCATTCCAGTCCAAGAAATATGCTACTGGTTGACAAATAATGAGGAAGACTCTCTATGACCCTGTGAGTTTTCAGACTACAAATTAAGTAATAAAAAAGAAGATACAGTCTACCACAAATGAGCACTGAGCAGCATCATAAACATTGCTGAAATTCTCCTCAAAAAACATGAATTCAGACAACTCAGTGGTACATTTTCTGACCTAAAGAATATGTGGCCTGACTGTGCTGCTCTCTGCTGCTCTACAAGATGCTGTAGCCAACTTCTGTAGGAAGGGATCAAACACAAAGCAGAAAAGAAGATAAGACCTAAAAAGAAGCCAAGATTATCATTTTAGCCCCATGTCTGTGCAACAGTGAAGAATAGAAGAAAGGTAGTTGATAAGACTGAAAAAAGTCCTTTTTGCTGACACAGGGGCCAAAAGTGTGGTTTTATGTCTGGCTAACCTGTGTGTTGATCTATACATTATATTAAAACTTTTATAGTCTTGGGATCTATGCCTGACAAAGTTTCATGGATAAAGTGAGTGACAAAGAGAATAAAATGGAAGGTGAAAGTTTTAAACTTTAATTTCACTCCAAAACATCTGTTCAGTGCAAGAGAATCTATTTAAGAAGTCTGAAGTTTGTTTTTTAAAGTATAGAATAGGACAAACAGTTGATTCTGACTATGTAATGTTAGGATAATTACATAAGCATAATTTTTTCTCCACGTTGTTCACAGAAAGAAGGACAGTTGTCAAGGTCATTTTAGAATGTAAGGTACTGAACTGCTGAGTTATGTATTTACAACTTTTGTTTTTTTTCTGTACATACAGGAAAATATGGAAATACTGACAGAAAAGAAAATCCTTCTAAAATCAGTTAGGAGCCTGAAATGCTAAGTTAAATAAACTATGCTTTAAATCACTTGAGAATAAAGAGAAAGCTTTTGTTTGCAAGTATGTGGGACCACCTCAGCTCCCTTAATAATGATGCCATGAAGGAGATAGATTTCTATATCTGTGCTTTGTGCTTTCTGCTGACAGTTGTAGAATGCAAATCAATAAGAACGATGCTATGGAGAGCTGTTAGCATTAAATTCTGGTCTTGAAATGCAAAAATGGCACAACAGACTTATTAACAGAGGCAAGTGGCACAATAGACGCTTTCTACTTCTGCTTATGGCTAGGTAGCATAATAGCAGTGAAGAAACATGAATTTATGCACAGATTTCTTGAATGATTATAGTGCTTTGGGTAGAGAGAGGGAATAAACTTGCTGAGAATAAAAGTTTTCTCTCCTACCACTAAGTGTCTTCTGCCTTGAGGTTGGAGAAGTAGGGTGCTGTGGACAGCATACCTGTCAGCATCTGCCATGGAGCCAAATAATCCAGACCAGATTGAGATTTGGAGACTCCTAATTGTGATATGGTTTGGCATGAAATGTAAGAACTTCTACATTACTACTATTTGAGTGTGGAGATTTTTCCCAGAGAGAGATGAATGAGCCTAATGAGCGAGGGTGAAGATAAGGCAAAATGAAAAGTTCTGTGAGCAATTTAGGAAAAGATCCATGGAGGAATAGATAATTAGGTCATGACATAACGGACTTCTAGGGAAGGTGCTTAAGGTGATAGGCTGTTATCCTGGTAAATGACCTTAAGACCAAAAGCTTTAGAAGGCAAATGCAGGCAAATGCATTAAAAGAGGGCTGTATAATTCTAACTGCAGGTATCTTGTGTACTTTGGAAAGAATGGAATAAGGCAACACAAGCTCAGTTTTTGCCATCTTACAAAATTAACAAACTGAGTTCAGTGGAGTGTTTGGTATAAAATATTTGTAAACTTTCTGATGCTCAGGACATAGCCTTTTGGAGAAATAAAGTGAAAAGATAATTTATTGATGCAGGCTCTACCTTTCTGGATCTGTGTGGGATGCCATGTTCTATCGTTTTTAGACATAAGCAGACAAACAGCATTTTTCTTTTGTTTAAGGTAGACATTAAGAGGGAAAAAATAACAGGTTTCCATGTTTGTTGCTTCTGCTAAGTACTGTTATACATTCTTCATGGTGGGAAGTGGGCAATAAAGCAACCAATACTACATTTAAAAGTGTGTAGCAACAAAGATTATCAAGCAAAAATGTTCAGTAACATAGCTACATTTACAAACTGGTGAACAGAAGTAAAAATGCATTGAGAAAACTGCAAATCAACAGATGCTGAAGCAGACAGGACAGCTGGATATATGGTTAGCAAAGCAGCATCCTGATTTTAGAAGCAGCACCAAAACTCTGCTGCTTACCTTGCCTAAAACTGAGAAGCTTCAAGGCAATAATAACTGATTGGTATTTTACTCTTTCTTACTTTGATGTCAATCATGAGGGGCTGGGTTTATAAATCCTTCTATGCCCTGTGGAGGTATCCCTTGAAAACTAATAGGAGGGCATGAATGAACATATAGAATTATTGCCAAGAGTTCCAAATTCATGAGTTATACCCCCTTTAATATACTCCTGAAATTTCCCTTTAGAAAAAATACTTGCCTTTGGATTTTAAGCCTCTGATACTAATATTTTTCAAAGTTTGCATAAACCTAATAAAAATGTATGTAAAAGAAGTATACTTCTGGAGCATGACTTTAGGATATGAGGCTTAAAGGAGTGATAACCTTTAGACTTTTAACCTGAACTTTTGTCAGGTTAAAATTAAATTGTTAAACTTTTTAGACTTTAGACCTCCTAAACAGATGACTTCTGGAAATGCAGAAGCCAATAAGAAGAATGTCTGCAGGATCAGCCCCCTAATCAGCTTGATAAACTTTGCTTGTTTTCTTTTTTTGAAAAAGATCACTAACTATAGAAGAGTAGTAATTTGCCAAACAAGCAAAAATTGTTAATTATGTTAGTACTACTAATCATATAATCAAATTTAAACATTTAAGTAAAAAAATTATATCTCTTTTTTAAAACAAGACCTATTGGACACTTGAAAATCTAGGGTTAGTAAAATCCAGGATATGCTTGTACAATCCGTTAGATTTATTAAATCTATGTTTATGGTTTTCCTTTAAGGAATCTCTGACCATGCATAGCTGTACTGCTTCTGTTGTGCGCAAGGTAGAGTAGCAGATCTCAGATATAAAAAAGGAATTGTGGCACAGTTGGATATAATGGAGATGTCAGGTTTAATAATTTGACTTTGCAGACTGTGAATGTGATAGATTTTGCTGAGGTTATTTATAGAATTCAGTCTCACTGATGCAGAGCTGGGAGAGTTTCGGATATATTTTCCTTGGCAAGCAAGTTTTCTTTTGCATAGAAAGACTGCTAAGGCTGTGGGCCTCAGGAGAGACTAATTAAATTGAGGAAGAAATGTCAAAGGAAGGGGAATTAAGCTCATAATGAATGTCTGCTTATTTGATTTGGTAATCTCTTTTTCTTCCTCCCCATCTTCCTTCCAGCAACGTCACCTGCTTTACATTTTAGATGCCATACACTGAAATGTGTCAATTTGGGGAAAAGGCATGGGAAAAAGACTAATTCAGCATAGTTTGTTTTCCACTTGAATAGTTTGTTTTCCACTTGAAATCTAAAGATAAACAGCTGTTAGGAAGCTTTTCAGAGTAAGCTCGGAGAGACATTTGTTACAGTTTAAATCTATAGTGGCCAACTTTCCTAATCTTCTTTGAGTAACTAAATGGCACCAGAAGAAAATATAATTGTCAGTAATGTACATTATGGCAGAGAATTATGCCATCAGAGCACAAGGAGTGTCCTGTACCAATCTGACTTAATGGTTCTTCATTACTGAGGGTACAAATAAATATTAATATTCTTTTAACAAGAGTTAGGAGGCCTATTTACACTTTCAAGTAAGGAGGTCAGGTTGCTTACTGTAATGGAAAATAAACAGTGAATATTGGAAGCCATGTAGGAGAAAAAAAAAGACATATTTCATTTTTATCTGCTGTGGCTGATTCTGAGTAGAAGGCATTAGGCTTGAGCACTCTGATTAGACAAGTTCAACATTAAAGTCTTGCCTTTCTAAATCAACAGCAATTCCAGTTTTAGTACTGAATATTATTACCTATTGAACCAAGTAGGTAGAATTGAGGTCTTTAGCAAAACTGTAGTTGCAGTTTATAAACTCACAAAACAGAAGACCTTGACTGTCCTGGCCTCTCTTACCTGACTTCACCCCTTCAGTTGTACCAGTGTGGGTGTTTGCCAGGTCACTCTGTAAAGCAGATCAGTGAAAAGATCCAAGCTCAAAACCAAAATAGACTTTTTATCATTTTTTTTAAGCCAGATCATCTCTCTCATGCATTTTATAGCAATGCCTACCAGTTCTCATGCCCAACAGCACAAACGGGTAAATACCATAAAAAGCTGTTCAACTTAATGTTCACTCCAGAACAGGAAAGGATGGGGGAGATTCTTTGAGCTACTTGGATGTGCTTGGTTAGTTGTGTACCATTGCAATTATGTATTCCTTTCCTCTAATCCTTAAAAACATTATGTTCAGGGAGAAAAAAAATCTATCATGGCACTTTCTGATATCTTTTTTTTTCTGACCTAATGTAATGGTTAGATATGGTAGATGGGCATTTTCTGGACATCAGTCTCATTTGGCTTACTCCATTGTTTTCAGGGTTTCAGAATCACTCTCTCATTTATTTATCTTTTGCATTCATGACTTCAGCACTGGGATAAGGTGATTCTGAGTTTCTTTCTGCATATGCACAATAACACAGAAATTCCTTACAAGTAGGACAATCACAAAGACAGCAATTTGTGCAAGTCGCAAGTGCAAGGGAGCCTCAGAATAGAAACATGACGCCACAGCCCTTTTCCAGGAGTATCAGAAAATGCTGTCAATTAGGTCTAACAAAGCAGTGCTCGTAACTAGCACTACAGAGAAAAGATGATCAGAATTTGCATGAGCTGTAGATTTTGCACAAAAAGCAAAAAAAAAAAAAACAAATTATGAAACCTGCCAACAACTCTTAAACTGAATAGTTTCATTCTTGTCCTGAGCTACTGAGATGCACTTGTTTCTGGCACACTGCAAGGATGTCTGTGCCTTGCGCTCTTCTGGAAAGACTTCTGTGGGATCATTGGACATAGTTCTGCTTCGGTGCAAGTCAGCAAGCTGTCTCAGTAGTTTGTATTTCAGTCTAGTCTCAAAGTAGAACCAGGCTTCAGCTTCCCCAGCACTCTTGCCATTTACATTTTTTACACATTAGCTTTTCATGCTTATGTACAGCATGTTCTCAGTGAAAAATCTTTACCCATAGCAGAGGCCAAGAATCTCTGGCACACTTTAAGACTCAGAAAGAACAGGGAATTACAGTGACATAAGGACTTAGGAAGCACAAGCTCCCTCAGCCTTTTTGGAATTGCCTATTTTGGAATATTTTCAGTGATATAGGAGCTGGAAGCAGATGTGCGATCACAGAGGGCCAGTTTTCTCCTCCATACACAATGCAAGCAAGCAGCTTTAGCCACTCCTTTAATTACTCTTCGAGGTACCATTCTTTTTCAGGTTCCTAGTGCAAACTTCCAAATGAGACTTACAGGGTTATTCTACTGCTGCCTCTCTATCACTATCACCTAAGTGACATCGAAAAAATGATGGTGTGATGGTGCTTCCCAGGTTCAGGGTCCTTTAGCAGCTGAATGGAGAGGTTTGTCATTTCTGCGTGACGAGAATTCATGTATACACACTTATGTATGGATGTCCTTGCTATTACTTCATGACTAACAATTATGTTCATGCTGATCTAAGCTATCCTGGTTGCAAGACCATCAAACTGCACAGTTATGTTATAACTACATATGCTGAGAAGAGTGATACAGAGGCATTGGAGTTGGGTTTATGTATATTGGCTCATGCCTGGAAGCAAAACCACCCCATTTGTATGGGGCTAAGCTTATAGGCCTACTTGAATCTTATATGTACGTATTCCCACTGATACAACATCAGACAAAGGTATGTTCCTTCGAGATGTAAGCTTATATGTTTGCATGACATATCTTTGCATTGTGTGAATTCACTAGCTTGGGTACATCATACACTGGAGTTGATCTGCACCCTGTACATTTATTGAGGTGTATAAAGACTGCCTGTAAGGAAACTTTAAGGTGAGCATTTTGTATCACAATATTTAATTTACAGTATTTAAAGAAAACTTTGCATTTTCTGTGAAATGATAAGGTTGCTCTGTTCTATTCCTTCTCTGTCTTTGAAACAGCACATTGCATTCATTTGTATGTGTTCTGCAATTCCCCAAAATTATGATTTTTAAAAATGAGTTTCATGACTCTTATTTGATGGAAGCTATATGGAAGTTACATACAAAAAAAACTAATGCCAGAATGCCTTCTCTACATTTTCTACATCTTTTTTGCTTCTGATTTTCAACAGAAAAATAGATGATGGAGATGCCTTTGTGTAGATATGCTCACTCACCAACCTTCTTACTTTCAGCAGTATCATGAAAGCCTTAAAAAAAACCAATTTTCACCAATTTTTACTTGTATTGTAAAATTTTTCACTCAGTATCCTGCAAAATCAGAGACGAATTAGGAACTGTTATCACAAAAAAAGCTCTACCAGATAATATGGTTACAGATTTTTGTAAAGCTGACAACATACTGAGGAATTCATTTCAGTAGCTCTATTAATGTCCTACCAAGGAAAGCATTCGTAGCCTTTAGGCCAGATTTTACTCTCAGTTACACAACTGTACGAGGCAACGTATAACTGATTCAAGAAATTGAAACAAGCTAGAGCATTAAAAACAATTATTTGTCAAGCTGGGATTGTAAGATTCCACAAAGAAATCATTTGGGGGTTTATATCAGGTTTTATGAGCCTTGAGAGTTTGTGTTTCTCTGTGCATTTCAGTGCAATTGTGAGAATGAGTTACTTGCTTTCTTTCGGGCTGTAGTTTAGGACATACTGAAATCTATGAAACCTCTTTTCTTCTGCCCTTATTTCATATATGTGGATTTTCCTACATTTACTAAGGCGTGATCTGTAAAACTTTTTTTGGAGATGAATATTTGATTATCATATTATCACATGTTTCTAGGAGGCAGCGTTTTGAGGAGAAACATTGCATTGAATATGATTTTTGTTGTCTTTTTTAAATCAAATGGCAAGGGTTGAGAACACCTTTAGTGGCATTCCAAAGAATTTTTCTCTCTTCTAACTCCAACTGTCTCTTCTGTTTTCTTTTCAAATCACTTTTTGGACAAGGAGGGAAAATGTTCCTTTCAAAGGCAGAAGTACATTTTTTCCCTTATGGCAGGAGGCAAGTTTTGAGACCATATCACAATTATTTCCTGGGGAAAATGTTTCATCATTACTGTCTATTTAAGGCTGAGCTATAGATTAGCTTAGCATGGGCTTACATAAAGCTTATAGCAGTGATGTAAGGATCATTTAATTAATGTCTGTGAAGTGCAGATTAAAAACAAAATCTTTTTTTTTTCAGTGCAAATACCACACTTGCAGTAGGGTTTAGAAGATGGAAGTGAGGTCCATCTTAGTTTAAGGGCCAGTGATGAGTGTTTTAATCTTGTCAGCAACTGTGCCCTATTTAATACTGTAATGGATTTTAACCACTGTATCCTTTTCTCGACCAGTATTAAATGCTGAACTTCACTGAAGGCAATGTAAATTCACTAATATAGAACAGGAAGAAAGAGGCTTGTTGTCCTTCTGATATACTTTGGAGACCTAGAAGATCACTATTTCACTATTTATAATGAGTTACACTTTTTAGTGGATAAAATACAGAGTACATTATGGAGAAAGTAAAGCCAAGAGGGATAATGAGACAATTAGGTAACAAATTTCACATAAACTGCCTGGACTTTATTCATTCAAAGACCTCAACAGCCCTGAGGAATCCGGAATTCTTTTGCTGTATGAGGGTTGTTTGTGGAAGATGGGTTGCTATCTTGATAAACTAAGCAGACATGTAAACTTCGCTGCTTCCAGACACATTTTCCGCTTTCCCCTCCAGCCAAATCTTCACATTCGGAATAAATGGTGCGTTGCTTTTCCAGAGCAGGCTGGTCAGTAAGTGACCTCGTTGCTTCCCTTAAGAGAAGGGCTGATCTCCATTCAGCTGCGCTAAAGCGATCAGGAAATTGCAGATAAAACCTCAGTGTGGGGGAGCAGTTGGTAGGATGCTGCCCTGAGGAAGAAGACGGCTAGCAGCCTGAGAAATTAAGCGAATGCCCTCGGGGAGGCCAGGTGGAGCAGAGAAATGAATTGATTCCAGAACTGTCAGGCTCATCACTTCCACAGAAAGATCCTTTAGTTGGCTGTTTTACTTATTGGTATGAAATTATCTTTTTATTCACTTCGGTCAAGCAGGAGATTCTATGGCATAACATTAAATGGAATATAGATAGAGCTGCAGGCGCTTTTTCAGCACTAACATAGTCTCACTTATCCACTGTGATATGCCTATGACTGCTGGTCGTATAAAAGTAAAGTGAACATATTGGAAACCCAAATTCTCTTTTATGGGGCTGAGAGAAAAGGAAGTATATTCACATTGGAGAGACCTTGGCAGTGTAGATTAATCCCAGGACATGGAACCTTATTTAGATTTAGAATTGTTAATGGGGATATACTGTCATTCTGTAACATCCCTCCAGACCACACAGATGCTTATTTTTTTTGGCATTCTCACAGCAAATCTATTTGCTGTGCTTTGCCTTTCTAAGCATCTCTGCTATTGTCATTGTCTTCAGCTCTAATACTGCCCTCAGAGCTTGATTAGTTTCAGTGTCACATTGAAAGCTTATACATGTTTATGATATGTATTGCTTGCAGAAGCAGCTTCTTTATGCAGATAATATTGTTGTTTGAAGACTTACAAGAATATATAATGACAGAACTTCATGTCCGGAAGCTTGTCCATCTTTCTAACTGCATCAGCTAGTCTGCAATCCTTGTATTTCTTGTATCACTATATATTGCACCACACCTACAGCAAAATAAGCGTTAACACATTTTAGTTCAGTTAGAGTGATGCATAATAATACTTAGTGAATACATATTTGTGTCTGTGGTGTTTATTAGAAGCAGTCAGATTTGGTAGTCCAAAAGAAGAAAGACTGCTGCAGCTCCATGTCCCCAGGTCCAGTCTGTAGCAAGGCTGAGCGTGTATTCACAGTAGATGCATATGCACACATGAACACAGTACTTACATACCTATACATATGACCAGTCACAGAAAACAGCACTCACACAAACACCAATACCACCAATGGCCTTACCCTGTTATATACTTACCCCTGTATATATACACACATATATACACATAAACAATACTAAATACACATATACAATATATGTATATATACACTGATCCCTCCAGTAGATAGACACTCAATCTATCCAGTAACTACCCTCTGCATCTCCAGGTCTTTCCAGTTGTAGACACTTGGGCACATAAGTACAGAATCACAGAATAGCTGGGTTTGGAAGAGACTCAGGAGATCATCTAGTTCAACCCCCTGCTCAAGCAGGATCACCTACAGCACTGTGTCTAGGTGGCTTTTAAATATCTCCAGGGAAGGAGACTCTACAACCTCTCTGGGCAACCTGTTCCAGTGCTCTGTTGCCCTCACAGTAGTTTTTCCTCATGTTCAGAGAGAACACGCTGAAAAGTATGTATTATTCTGGACAGCTCGGGTGTAGAAATTAGGGATGGTTAAGAATCAGGATAAAGGAAAAAAAAATCCCCTTTAACCAACAGGAAATGCCTGGCATGGAAAACTATGCTTTGAAAGTGATGTGGGAAAAGTAAATTGAATCAAAACAGTGATTCTCCCTCCAAAATTTATATCCATCCAAGTCAGATGTGATCCTTGTAAATATTTGATAGAGTATCTCAAAACATTCTGTATAGCAATCCTGTCTTACAAAATTAAACATGCTTTTTGAAGATATGTTTAGCTAATTAGCACTATTGAATGTTTTATTTCTTCATAAAACTGCCTCTGATTTACAAAGAATTATTTGGAAGTTGCAAAAGTAAAAATCCCAGTGGCAGTGGGATACCTGCTTCCTCTGTCGGCCTCTTCAGAGAAAAGTCTGTATGACATTGTAAGAGTGAAATGGATTTGTGGAAGCCTGCTTCCAGGAAAGTAGTACGAGACGTCTTGTTAGTCTTGTTAGTAGATAACCAACATCAAGGACAGCAGTGCAGATGTTCTATCAGCAGACAAAGCAAAAGCAACTGTATGGCTGCTACGTGACCAAGAAGCTGATTGTATAGTTTTAATATAAGCCTTTAGATTATTGGTTTATTTAGTAACTGTGTTTCACATACTTGTAGACAAATAAGGTATTGTATCCAGTATAGTACAATATATAAGCTTTGTCTCATGCTCAATAAAAGGTCTTTGGTGCATTACACTAGAGTCCGTTCCTTCGCAAGTTGCAACATGGATTTCTGTCCCCTCTTCACTTCTGGTGTTAACCAGACTGTGAGGAGGCTTCCTCCCTTCTGTCTCACAGCCTCATCGTTAAATTACAAATACACAAACCACAAATGAAATATGTGTGCACTGGAGTCATTTTTGTCAGATTGTTCCTCAGAGCTTTCCTATTGATGGTAATGAACCCCTGTTCATGGGAAAACTATGAAGGACAACAGGAATCTTCTCCTCTGAAAAGAAACTTCTTATCTTCTTATCCTTTGAAAAGAAACAAGGGACTGTGTAACTGAACAGAAAAATGACAAATATTTGTTAAAAAATAGAATAATCAATTAATAATAATATATATATATATACAAAATTAAATTTTAATAAATAATATTTCAAACAAATGACTGCAACATTATTCATATGGTTGTTCCAGAGAAATTGGACTTCATTAGTTAATACCTTAATGTCAAACAGGAATAAATTATGTAAAATTTTAGTGCAAAAATATCTGTCATGCAAAAAAAGATGATGCCGATATAAAGAATGTGGTACTTCAATATGAGATAATTGTGAGTTCACAATGATGAGAATAATCATAAATAGGGTCATTTTCTAGTTCTGGAGGAGATTTAGAGCAAGACAAAATATAAGGCAGGGACTATTCAAGTGAAAGCGATTCTGTATATGCTCTTGAATGTTGTATAATATCATATATATTTAGTAATTTCACTGACTTTTTAATCTAAATTCCATTGTGCTGTCTTAATTGTTACAGATTAGAAATGCATATTCTCCTATCCTGGAGAGGAACTTTACCCTGTACCTACAACTTCTGAAGTAGAAAATATAATAGAGTTCTAAAAATTACCAACAGATTTATTGGAATGTCTTATCCTGATTCCATTTCAAAACAGTTTGCTCTGCTGTGTCAGATGCATCTGAATTTGTTTAAAAGCCATTAGGCTGTTTTATAGCATCACGGTTATAAGAGATAACAAGTAGGTCCAAGGGTCATTTTGTGTGCTTGTGTGTGAAGACAGTGGCCTGTGTTTTAAACTCAACTGTGTGTTCTAGTGTGTGTATGTTCATACAGATAGACCCACTGGAGCACACTGAGTCCGTTCCTTCACAAGGTGCATCAAATGGCACCCAAACAGGGACAGAAATAGGTGACAGACGCGCTTATCGCACCGGGGCATTGCTCGACTGAACGAAGGCTGAAAGGAAGCAGTGCGCACTCAAGTGCCTCCTGCAAAATGGAGGTGAGCAGTCGAGAACGATGGGGAACTCCATGACACAGGAGCAGAAGAATGCGGGAGAGGTGGCTGATTTGAAACAGAGCTTGACATGAGCACATTAGCAAGAACCGCATGTAAATACTCATACAGTGTACGACCCGGCAACGTGGGATAAGGTCGGGGTGAGGGATTATTTAGGCAAACTGGACACCCATACATCTATGGGCCCGGATGGGATGCACCCAAGAGTGCTGAGGGGACTGGCAGGGGTCATTGCTGAGCCATTCTCCATCTTCTTTGAGAGGTCATGGAGACCGGGGGAGGTACCGGAGGACTGGAAGAAAGCCAAGGTCACTCCAGTCTTCAAAAAGAGCAAGAGGGCGGAGCCAGGAAACTACAGGCCGGTCAGCCTCACCTCCATCCCTGGAAAGGTGATGGAGCAGCGTATCCTAAAGACCATCTCTAGGTATGTCAAGGAAAAGAAGGTGATCAGGAGTAGTCAGCATGGATTCACCAAGGGG